>CAUYON010152903.1:0-31961 GCA_963573935.1 Arctocebus calabarensis | reverse complement strand
TGGGGTCTTGGGGTCTTGGTGTGTGCCACACCTTTTGGGGGCAAAACACGATTGTAAGAGGGTCTTTTCCTAACAAATGCAACCAGTGTAACATGGTTTCTTGTACCCTCAATGAATCCCCAACAATAAAAAAAAAAATCTTTTTAATACTTTTCTAGGAATTAAACAAAGTTACTTGAGGTTTTTACATATCATACCAGTTGATATAACAAGATGGATGAATTACTTGAATAAAGTCATAGCCTTTTATATCTCTAAGAACAAAGGAAACTTAACAGATTCAGATATTTACTCCTTACAGTAAGTTAAACTATCAATATGTCTTTGCTTCATAACAATTGTAGAAATAATGACATGAATCAACTACATGAATAAAGTTATATCCCTTCTTGCCTTTAATAGAGAAAATTAAGTTCAGATCTTTCATATTTTAGAGTAAACTTTACCTAACCTATCTGTTTATTTAAATTTATTTTCTATATTTAACACTTATATTTACCTTCTAAATTTAACAAACATTAGTATTTAGGACTTAGCAACCATCTGAGCAACTACAATTAATTTGAAACCACATAAATTTTGATGAAAAAACAAAACAAAGTACAAGAAGAGCTGTTGTTCATAGCTTGAGACATCTCCTCAGTAGCCTAACTTAAGTAAAAAGCAAACAATGATAAATTTTTCAGAAAACTCAGCAAAAGGCATTCACAAAGTATTTTGATATCATGAACTCCAACTCTTTCTAAGTAAGCTATTGTACTTATTTTTCCCAATTTAAGAATGCATCAAACCAAAAATTTCCAATTTTACCCCTAAGTTACTTGCAACATGACCAGTTCTCAGTAGAGGAAGGAAGTAAAGACCCCTAGGGGCAAAAGAGGTTTGATTTTGTCAAACTTTTCCCTGCCAGGTGGTACAAAGCAGATTTTTTTACTTGAAATTCAGCCCTCGGCCCTCAGTGAAAGACAACAAAGGACTGAGAGGATAGAGGGTCTAAGGAAGGGAGATAGGAGGAGAAAGGCCTGTGAATTTTGAGTGAAATGAAGAAAGGAAAACCAGAAAGAAAAAAAAAAAAAAGGAAAAAACCAGTCTGCTGATGATCACTGCGATGCTGATGCTCGGCGGCATGATCTGGCCTAGAAAAGGCGTCGAGGGGCTCCTCCAACGGCGCCGGCCTCCAGGGGCTTCACCAAGTTGTAATGCTCTCGGAGGTTGCAGGCGTAGCGCAGGTAGACGAGGGTGAGCGGTCTACCTGGTGTACTCCTCCCCAATAACGACAGCAGGCGAATCAGCCTAGATGACCTTGATGGGGGTCTGCAGGATGTGTGAAAGGGCTCTCAAGTCGAGGTGGCCTCCCCGCGATGCTCTGTGCACGATGTCATCGCAGTAGCTCAGGAAATCTTCCCGGCCAAGGGCGTGACCGGTTTCGTGGTCGCTGAGGAACGGCAGAAAGTCGTCTATGTGCTTCCGCATGTAGTCGGCAGTGCGAGAATGCAAGCTTTCTTTGGTCACGGAGAACACCAGCTGATCTTGGATGGCGCGGTACAGGCAGTGGCCGTTGGCTGGGATATCTTTCATCTCCAGATTCTTGGCCTCCAGGATGGTGGCGAGCTTCTCCTCCTCCTCACGCCAGAAGCTGGCCAGGTTCTCCATCTCAGCCTCTGTGATTCTCTCTTGGCGCTCTCTCTTGAGGGCGGCCCTTCTTTCTCGCCGCTTCTGTGGCCTCGAGAGTCGCGGAGGCTGGTTCTCGAGATCCATTTTGGCCACATCTTCAATGACAGTATCGAGGTCGCTGCTATCAGGGTAGCTCTCATGGAACTTCTCCAGCTCTTTCTGGTGTTTCTGCTCCATCTCAGCCTCTAGGCGGGCCACGTCTAGGAGCATTTGCTTTCTTTTCTTCTTGTCGCCCTTCGGAACAGTTTTTCATGCTCTGGATAGGGGTCTGTAGCTCTTTCTTCTCCCGGTTGTGGCAGCGTATCATCCACTGTTTTTCACTATGAGGATCTTCCATGATGATTAATGGCAGGTGGGAATTGAAGTTTGTGGGAGATCACGCCACCGAACAAGCTGCAAGTCCTCAGCTTGTGCCCTCAGCTGCTTTCTGTTCGCATCAGCTGCTGGTTCCCGTCAATCTATTCACATCCTTCTCTGCTATTGGCCACTGTCTCTCCATGGCCAGGCCTCCATCAGTCTGGCACTAGGATTGGCTGTTGCGAGACCCTAAATTCATCTCCTTTAGACCCCGTAGCAATGGCTAATTCCGGTTTCAGGGGCATTCAAATATTGCTGGTAAAATCCCTCCTTTCAACAATGTGTGCCGCAATTTGGTTTATAGTTTTGCCTCTTATTGCCTACTTCATTTCCAAGTTTGGGCACAAGACAGACACTGGCTGTGTTTGAGAACCACATGACAAATATTATACCAAATGATAGTCTACTATACCATCAGCTGAATGTGCTCTGACTTTGGACTTGGTGTTGCCCCCCATGTTTAGGAGGCAATATGGCTTTCTCTAGTTTTCCAGATCCCTTGACCAGTGAACCCTTAGTATCAGAACAAAGACATTTCCTTATGTTCCTGGGAATATAGAGTACTTTCAACGTACTGTTTTATTTTTGTTTGTTTTGTTTTGTTTTTTGAGATAGAGTCTCACTCTGTCGCCCTGGGTAGAGTGCTGTGGCGTCGTATCTCACAGAAACCTCAAACTCTCGGGCTCAAGCAATTCTTTTGCCTCAGCCTCCCGAGTAGCTGGGACTACAGGTATCCACCACAACTCCTGGTGAGGTTTTTTTTAGAGAGGGGCTCTCGCTTTCGCTCAGGCTGTTCTGGAACTCCTGAGCTAAAGCAATCCATCCACCTCAGTTTCTGTGAGTGCTAAGATTACGGGCAGGAGCCAAAATGCCGCGTCTTGATGTACTCTTCAAATTCACCCTGTCCCATCGCAGTGTGAGAATGCAATAACTTTGCTTTGAATCACTCACTACAATTAAGTAGATGTTTTGGCTTGTACCAACTCCATGGACCTACACTATGTTCTCCTTCTCCAGGGTCCCCAAATCCCCAAATGGTTTCTCTTTAAGGGTGTTCACAAAGCACCACAGTCAGCATCCATCAAACTACTTATTTCTGGTTATAAATTCTGACAAATAAAAAAAAAATCCCTAAGGGCTTTCAAATATACTCTCTTCCCACTCTGCTCTGTTTATTTGTGTCTTGAACCTCAAATAAGAAGGCCTTCAAGAGACATCTTCCTTGCTACAAATCAGGAAAGTGGACATTGATCCAAGTTGTGTATTTCAAAATTTCATTCATTTTTATGGCTAAATAATATTCCATGATATGGATTTATTGTAGTTTGTTTATAACCATTCACCTGTTGAAGGGTATCTGGGTTGTTTCCAGTTTGGGGATATCACAAATAAATCTGCTATATAAACATCTGTATACAGGGTATTGTGAAAACATGTCATTTCTCTGGGGAAAGTGTCTAGGAGTGCAATTGCTGTGTCAAATGTGTTTATTTTTTATTTATTTTTTTGAGACAGAATCTCACTCTGTTGCCCTTGGTAGAGTGTCGCAGTGTCACAGCTTGCAGCAACCTCAAACTCTTGGGCTTAAGCGATTTTCTTGCCTCAGCTCCCAAGTAGCTGGGAATACAGGCCCCTGCCACAATGGCCGGCTGTTTTTTGTTGCAGTTGCCACTGCTGTTTTAGCTGGCCGGGGCTAGGTTCGAAACCACCACCCTCGGTATATGAGGTCGGCGCCCTACCCACTGAGCCACAGGTGCCGCCTGTGTATGTTTATTTTTTAAGGAACTATTTTCTAGAGGCACCATACTATTGTACATTCCTAGCAGCAGTGCATGAGTGATCTAGTTTCTCTGCATCCTCAGCATTTGGCATTGTCACAATTGTTTTTAATTTTAGCCATTTTGGTAAGTGTGTTGTGTAGTGACATCTCATTGTGCTTTTAGGGGCTAATGATGTTCATCTTTTCATGTGCTCATTTATATCTGTAACATATCCTCTTTGGTAAAATGTTTATATTATTTGCCTATTTTGTAATTGGACTGTTTTTTACTGTTAGTTTTGAGAGTTCTTTGTATGTTCTAGACACCAGATCTTTGTCAGATATGTAGTTTGCGAATATTTTCTCCCTGTCTCCAGCATATCTTTCCATCTTCTTAGGTTCTCAGGGAAAAAGTTTTAAATTTTTTTTAATAAAGTTTTATTTTCTTTCATGAATACTAAAGTGACACATGTCTATTGTGAGTAAATTAAAACTATAAGCATATCTTACTACTACATATATAATGAATTACCAAGTAATAATCATCACAGCATGTAGGTATGTTTTCAATATTTTTCTATGCATATATTTTTATTGTATGTAAAATTTATATATTCCTCCTTGACTATATGTCATAAATACTTTTATTATAATTAAAATCCTTTGTATACATACTTTTTAATGCTTGCATAATTGTGCATAATATAGTATACTTTATATTTGATAATCAACTTAAATAGCCTTCTATTGTTGAATAGCTAAGTTGGTTCAGATATTTCACTTCATAAATAACACAGCAATGAACATCCTTCTATGTAAAATTTTTCTGGTCTAAAGCATTTGCATATTTGCAACAAATATCAGGAATGGTTGCAGTCTTAATTTAAATTGACAAATAACCTCCAAAATATCATTTTGCAGAAGACATGAACAATTCACAGGTAGAGAAATATAAGTAGCAAATACATTTATGAAAAAGAATTCAACCTATCAAAATGACATTACTTTTTTTTTTTTTTTTTTTTGAGACAGAGGCTCAAGCTGTCACCCTGGGTAGAGTGCCGTGGCATTACAGCTCACAGCAACCTCCAACTCCAGGGCTCAAGCGAGTCTCCTGCCTCCGCCTCCCAAGTAGCTGGGACTACAGGTGCCCACCAAAACGCCCGGCCATTTTTTGGTTGCAGCCATCATTGTTTGGCAGACCCAGGCTGGATTCGAACCTGCCAGCTCAGGTGTACGTGGCTGGCACCTTAGCCCGTTGAGCCACAGGTGCCAAGCCAATGACATTACTTTTAATTAACAAATTAACACGTTCTTATAAATACATTATTCTTAACATTATCATTACTTGTTCTTAGTATTAGTATTAATAGGATTATAAATTAGTCCCACTTTGCTGGAAAATGCTTTATTTAGCATTTTTTACTGAGGTTTACGAAGTTTTTAATTTTGATGAAGTCCAGTCTATCACTTTTTTCTTCCATGGATAATATTTTTGGTGTCAAGTCTAAGAACTCTTTCTCTAACCCTAGATCCCAAAGATTTTGTCCTTTTGTTTTTACTAAAATATCTATAGCTTTAGGTTCTAAAGGTAAAAACTGTGATCTACTTTGAATTTGTTTTGTTTTTGTATTAGATTTGAGAGTTACATTGAAGTTCACGTTTTTGCCTAAGGCTTCTTCCATTGAACTGTTTTTTCTTTTTTCCTTTTTTTTTTTTTTTTTTTTGAGACAGAGTCTCAGTATGTCGCCCTCGGTAGAGTGCTGTGGTGTCATAGCTCACAGCAACCTCAAACTCCTGGGCTTAAGCAATTCTCTTGCCTCAGCCTCCCAAGCAGCTGGGACTATAGGTGCCTGCCACAATGCCCGGCTATTTTTTTGTTGCAGTTGTCATTGTTGATTTTAGCTGGCCCCGGCTGGGTTTGAACCTGCCAGCCTTGGTGTATGTGGCCAGCGCCCTACCCATTGAGCTATGGGCACCAGCATCCATTGAATTGTTTTTACACCTTTGGCAAAAATTAGTTAGGCATATTTGTGTGGGTCTATTTCTGGGTTCTCTATTCTGTTCCATTCATCTATGTGTCTGTAGCTCCACCAACACCATACAGCCTTTGATTATTGTAGCTGTGTGGTATGTCTCGAAATTAAGTAGATCATTTTGTCTAGCTTTACTATTTTCTTTCAAAATTGTTTTAGCAATTCTAGTTTCCTTGTCTTTTTATATAAATTTTGTACCTACAAAAAATACTCTCTGAGATTTTCATAAAAATTATGTTAAAGCTATATATAAGTTTGGGGAGAATTGACATCTTTACTATCTTCAGTCTTCCAATTCATGTACAACTGAGTATGTATCTTCATTTATTTAGATCTTCATTGGTCTTTTTTATTAACACTTTACGGTTTGGGTATACAAATCATGTGAATATTTTGTTAGATTTACATTTAAGCATTTTTCTTTTTTGAGTGATTGTAAATGGTACTATACTTTTAATTTTGATGTTCATTTGTTTATTGTGAGTATATAGAAATAAGATTGACTTTTGTAAGTTCATATTGTGTTCTGTGACCCTGCTTAACTCACTTATTTCCAGAAGATTTTTCTTGGTAGATTCCTTGGAAATTTCTGTGTAGAATATCATGTCATCTGTGAATGGGGACAGTTTTATCTCATCCTTTCCAATCAATGTGCCTTTCATTTTTTTCTTGCCTTACTGCACTGGTTAGGACTTCCAGCACCATGTTAGATAAGAATTATGTGGGTAAACATCCTCATATTGTTTTTGATCTTAGGGAGGAAAGCATTTTGTCTTTTGGCTTTTAATATGATATTAGCTATAGGTTTTTGTAGATGTTCTTTATCAAGTTGAGGATGTTACCTTCTCTTCCTATTTTTCTGAGAGTTTTTGACATGAATAGGTATTGAATTTTGTGAAATTTTCTGCCTTGATTAATATATGATTTTTCTTCTATGGACTATTAATATGATAGATTACACTGATTGTCAAGTATTGAACTGGTCTTTCATTCCTGTAGTAAAACCCATTTGGACATGGTTTACAATTATTTATATGTTGCTGAATTTATTTGATAATACTTTCTTAAGGATTTTAAAATCTATGTTCGTGGTCTATAGTTTCATTTTTTGGTATTGTTTTGTTTAATTTTGGCATCAGGGTAATAGTAACAAGAAAGGAGGCAAGTATTCCCTCCTCTTATATTTTTTGGAAAGAGGTTGTGTAATGTCAGTATTATAATTAATTCTTTAAATGTTTGATAGGATTCTCCAGTGAAACCATCTGGGCCAAGATATTCCTTTTTGGGGGGGGGGAGAGTTTTAAAACTTTAACAAAAACAGCTTGACGCTTGTAGCTCAAGCAGCTAAGGTGCCAGCCATATAACACCAGAGCTGGCAGGTTCGAATCTAGCCCAGGCCTGCCAAACAATGACATCTACAAGCAAAAAATAGCTGGGTGTTATCACGGGTGCCTGTAGTCCCAGCCACTTGGGAGGCTGAGGCAAGAGAATCGCTTAAGGTGTGAGCTGTGATGCCATAGCACTCTACCGAGGGCGACAGCTTGAGACTCTGTCTCAAAAAACAAAACAAAAACAAAACAAAACTTTAACAAAATCATTGAACTTAATAGGGTTAATCAAATTATGTACTTCATGTTGAGTGACTTTTGGGAGCTTGTATTTTCTGAGGAATTTTGGTCCATTTCTTCTGAATGTACAGTTATTTGTAGTATTTCATTATTATTGTTTAATGTTTGAAGGCTCTATAATGATATTCCCTGTTTTATTCCTGTTGTTGGTAATTTGTGTCTTTTCTCTTTTGTTGTCAGTCTTGCTAGAGATTTGTCAAATTTTTTTTTTTTTGGAGTCTCACTCTTTTGCCCTGGGTAGAGTGCTGTGGCGTCATAGCTCATAGCAACCTCAAACTGTTGAGCTCAAGTGATGCTCTTTTTTAAATTTTTTAATTTTTATTTCCTTGCTTATTTTTTTATTTTTGTATTTCCTTGCTTTTTTGTTGTTGTTGTTGAGACAGAGTCCCATCCTATACCATGAGCAGAGTGCAATGTCATCATAGCTCACTGCAACCTCAGACTTGGACTGTGGGCATCTCATTGCTTCAGCCTCCAGAAACTGCTGGGATTACAGGTGCTGTCCTGGCTGGTTTTTATTTATTTATTTATTTATTTATTTATTTATTTATTTATTTATTTATTTATTTATTTAATGAGTCGGGGTCTCCTCAGCCTGTCGAGCAGTTGGGACTACAGGTGCCTGCCAAAACACCCAGCTAGCTTTTTGTTCTATTTTTAGTAGAGAAGGGGTTCAGTCTTGCTCAGGCTGTTCTTGAACTCCTGAGTTCAAGCAATCCATCTGCTTTGGCCTCCCAGTGTGCTAAGATTACAGGTGTGAGCCACCGTGCCCAGCTGAGATTTGTCAATTTTACTGATGTTTCCAAAGAACTAGCATGTCATTTCACTGATTTTCCCTATTTTTCTGATTTCAATTTCATTTATTTATGCTCATTGTTATCCCTTTCTTCTGTTTGCTTTGGGTTTAGTTTGCTTTTCTTTTTCTATGTTCTTGAGGTGGGAGCTTAGATAATTGACTTCAGATTTTTCTCTTTTCCTAATGTATGCATTTAGTGCTATAAATTTCCTTCTTGGTCTACTTTAACTGTATCTCACAACTTTTGATATGTTGCGTTTTCATTCTCATTCATTTCAATGTATTTTCTGGTGTTCCTTGAGACTCTTTGGCCCAGGCATTTTTTTTTTATTCTTGGGGATTCATTGAGGGTACAAGAAACCATGTTACACTGGTTGCATTTATTGGGTAAAGTCCCTCTTACAATCATGTTTTGCCCCCAAAAGGTGTGGCACACACCAAGACCCCACCCCCCCTTGCTCCTTCCCTCTCTCTGCTCTTCCTTTCCCCCCCTCCCTCATTCTTTCTCTCTCTGATCTCCCCTTCCCTCACCCCCACCATGTGAATAATTGTCATTAATTGTCTTCATATCAAACTTGAGTACATGGGATTCATGCTTCTCCATTCTTAAGATGCTTTACTAAGAATAATGTGTTCCACTTCCATCCAGGTTAATACAAAGGCGGTAAAGTCTCCATTTCTTTTAATGGCTGAATAGTATTCCATAGTTTACAAATCCATTCCTGGGTTGGTGGGCATTTAGGTTGTTTCCACATTTTTGCGATTGTAAATTGAGCTGCAATAAACAGTCTAGTGCAAGTGTCTTTATGATAAAAGAATATTTTTCTTTCTGGGTAGATGCCCAGTAATGGGATTGCAGGATCTAATGGGAGGTCTAGCTTGAGTTCTTTGAGAGTTTTCCATACTTCCTTCCAAAAAGATTGTATCAGTTTGCATTCCCACCAGCAGTGTAAAAGTGTTCCCTTCTCTCCATATCCACACCAGCATCTGCAGTTTTGAGATTTTGTGATGTGGGCCATTCTCACTGGAGTTAGATGGTATATCAGGGTGGTTTTGATTTGCATTTTTCTAATAATTAGGGATGATGAGCATTTTTTCATATATTTATTAGTCTGTCTTCTTTAGAGAAGGTTCTATTCCTGTCCCTTGCCCATTGATGTGTGGGATTGTTGGCTTTCTTCATGTGGATTAATTTGAGTTCTCTGTAGATCCTGGATATCAAGCCTTTGTCTGATTCAAAATATGCAAATATCCTTTCCCATTGGGTAGGATGTCTATTTTCTTTGGTTGTTGAGTCTCACTATGTTGCTCTCGGTAGAGTGCTGTGGCATCACACAGGTCACAGCAACCTCCAACCCCTGAGCTCAGGCGATTCTCCTACCTCAGCCTCCTGAGTAGCTGGGACTACAGGCACCCACCACAACACACGGCTATTTTTTGGTTGCAGTTTGGCCAGGGCTTGGTTTGAACCCGTCACACTCATTAGAGGGGGCCAGCACCCTACCCACTGAGCCAAAGGCACCACCTCCTCATTATACTTTTTAGGACCCTTTTTACACTTAGTTGTTATCATATTTAAAAAACCACAAAACAGGCACAAAAGCATAAAATTAGCAGCGAAAATCACACAAGATGCATTCACTATAGCTTCTGACAACAAACTGAACCACAAAGTGTATGGGTGGCCCGAGTGCCAGGCAGTACTAGGCAAAAGCAGAGAGTTGGAGAAGAGAGGACAGGTGAAAATAATTTTTTAAAAAAGAAATGGTTTGGAACAATAGAGTAATAAGACAAGGGTCGTCTATTTTAAAAGTCTGAATTTATCGTGTATTTTCTGTCCTCTCTAGGGGTGAACCAGATAGCTGGTGCTATTTCGGTGGGCTCTTGGCCTGCCTAAAAGCTCTGCCCCAGCAGCACCATATACACAGTATGCTGATACAAAACCAGGACATCCAAACTAGTTATTCTTTACTTATGGAAACTAATGCCCAAACATAGCATGGTATTTATTATTATTATTATTATTATTATTCCTTGGTTGACATATAGATGTGGTTAGGATGGATCTGACACCCATGAGGTACCCTTTCCCCTCCTGGGTTTCCTTGTGACACTGTCCACACATCCTCACGGCTCCTGCCCGTGACGTTGGAGAGTACTGGAGGGATTGGTAGCAAGTTGACCTAGGAAGTGTTACCTCGAAGCTCCTCCTGTAATTATCCAGGGGAAGAAGAGAAAGAGGAAAACAGGGGTCAGGAATTAAAGCTTAGACCGGAGACAAGCTGAGCACATTGGGCTGATAGACGATTTCAGAGAAAAGACAACACAGCAGGTGAAGAGAACACAGTGGGCCATGGAAGGGGTGAGGTGAGATTTGTGCCCAGCATTGGGAGCTCTGCAGACTCTTTGGATGTATGCTGAACTGTGTCTCAGGTTCAGATTAGGGAGCAAGATGGTTTCCTCCCCATGTCTGGTTTTAAGGTTGTAACTTCGTTTTTCAGTTCTCTAATATCTCATACTAACTTCCTTTATTCCTAGGCCTTAATCCAGTGGTTCTCAACCTTCCTAATGCTGTGACCCTTTAATACAGTTCCTGTGGGTCGTGACCAATGGGTTGAGAACCACTGCAATCACATCTTACCTTTTTTTTTTTTTTTGGAGACAGAGCCTCAAGCTATCACTCTGGATAGAGTGCTGTAGCATCACGGCTCACAGCAACCTCCAATTCCTGGGCTCAAGCGACTCTCCTACCTCTGCTTCCCAAGTAGCTGGGACTACAGGCGACCGCCACAGCGCCCAGCCATTTTTTGGTTACAGCCGTCATTGTTGTTTGGCAGGCTCGGGCTGGACTCGAACCGGCTAGCTCAGGTGTACGTGGCTGGCGCCTTAGCCCTTTGAGCCACAGGCGCCATCCACATCTTACCTTTTTTCCACTTCCAAAAGACTTCTTAGTTTTAAGAAAAATGCTCTTTACTGAAAGGAGTTAAAATTTTGATAGGGAAATAAAGTATACACACAAATAATGTCACAACTACTTATTTGCTAATTAAGAGAGATTTAGACCAAGGGCTCAAGTTCAGGCACGTATAGCAGGGCAGCTGAGAGTTCAGAAAAGAAGGGTTCCTTAGGCTATTGCCACATGGACATACTCACTGCGGCACAGAAACACCTGGAGGTTTTTTGTTGTTGTCCTGGTTCCCGTAAGACTTAGACTCAAAGTTAGTTTAATCAAAAACATGTTAATAAGAAGGCTCCAGTATTGGCACTGTCCTTGGTAGCATTTTGTAATTTTTATAAAGCAGACTTTAGATAAGCAGGACTCTTCATCTGCTAAGTGTCAACAAATACAGCTGAGGTTGCAATGTGACAACCTGAAAGTCAAGGAGGGAGTCAAAGGGCCAAATCTGCTGGGATAGAGCTTGTTTAGCTACACCGTGTTCTTTAAGTCTCAGTCCATCCCATCTGGCAGCTTGGAGAGGCCTCAGCTTCAGAATGGAAAACGTGCAGGTCTGGAGTGACGGAGAACCACCACACTAATACCTCCCAGAAGTGCCAATCCAGATCACTGAAGCCTGGAAACTTTCACTTGCATCCATTCCCATCAAAACTCTCAGCTAGATTTACCAAGAAAAGCGCATTCCTTTAGCTGTTCTTAAATGTCATTTTGCCTCAGAATCACCTGGCGCTTGTTAAAGTACACAGGCGGGACCCACTCACAGACTTACACACGACTTTCTGGGCAGGGCCTAGATAGCTGCATTTTTACAAGCATGCCATGTATTGCAGATTCAGATGGTCTGCGGACCACGTTTTCAGCAATACTCCTCTCATGCTTCCATGTGCCCTTGCCATCTAATCACTGCTAGAGGGGCTAGGATTTAATCTATTTCCAAAGGAAGGGGTCTGGAAGGCGTTTTTCTCCTCCCACATTCAATCTGTCATCTCCTTCTGCCATTCTGTTCTAAATAACATTTTCTTTAGGTTTGTACCCTCTCCTCAAGCTCTCCACCCAAAGTCATTATCCAGGCTGGAGGTGTTTCTCCCGGGACGTCTGCGACCGCCCCTGCTTCAGGGTGTCCAGCAGAGAGCTGCACCTGACACATTTGGGCAACAACCTTCCTGTGGTCTTAGTCGCTGCAGAACTCAATCTGCCAGAGGTGCCAATGTGATGACCAAACTTAAGGCTTACACTGTGTCTTCTTTTTTTCGCTTCTTTAAAATTTGAATTTCTTGCCAATATTTTAAAAGGGGAGGAAATTTCCCATAAACATCCCTATTTCTGCCTACTCTTAAAGTATCAGCCCAAGGTCAACAGCCAGCTGGAATGAGGAGAGGCTGCCCCTGAGATGCAAGCCCCGCCAAGAGATTCACACATATAGTGAAGAGAAGGAAGCTGATCTTCCAAGGACCTTGGCCTAATTTTGTACTCGGTTCGTGCTTTTCGTTCAAGTGGCCTCCACGGTTGTATACATTTAAGACTCCATGACTCCTGGGTCCGCCCTGGAGTGCCACGTACTCCTTACACTGAGGCTGGTTTCCAGTTATCATTAGACTTGCTGGTAGATCTTTTTTAAGTAGGGAAATATTTCTCTGAACTATGGGCCTATAAAAACAAAGAGGGTGTCATATTTCAGGATAAAAGAGGGAGACTATCTCTTTGGGGGTGTGATCTGGCCCACATCTCTGGCAACTGATTTCATGATCCCTAGCTGCATCTGGTTCTCCTTCTACACTTCATGATTCCTTAAATTCCTTATAGTTGGAACATTTCCATATATAGTCATCAAACTGGCTTTCTTCTCCATTTCTTCAAAGATGCATTAAAATCCCTTCAATTTAATCCTCTTTTGCTGGAGAGAGACTAAGAACCCCCAGGCTAAAGGGAGAAAAAATGTGGTATCTGCCCATAGAAAGAGAATTATCTATACATCTTGCTCTTTGGGAATGGAATGTCCTGGGGGAAAAGACTTGGCTTTTTCTGCTTTGTTCTATATGTAAATGTTTGCACGCACCATAAATGCTTTCCGAGAACTCAATACATAGTCATTGACACTGATGATAAGACATATATAGAATAGATGGGTTCTCTAGTTGCCTTCTAGGATATGTTTTTGTTTTGTTTTGTTTTTCTGTATTGGTCACTGCTTGGAACAGATCCTTTTATCTCCACAGTATTAAAGCTCTTGGAAATGCAAATATTTTGGTTGTAAAAACATGATGTAATATTAGGAATCTGGCCACTGCGTTTCCCCCTTCCAAGCTACTCTTCACTTTACTTTAATATTTCTTGTGGTGTCCATAATGCTGTTTGAAACACTCATTTTTCACTCTTGAGACTGTTAAGGATTTGTTGATGTTTAATGTGAGTACACTTATTACTCAGACACCATGTCTCTGCTTCTCCCCGGGAATGGAGGAGAAGCAGTGTACATTATAGATCATCTGGCAGGGAGTCTACCCAAATGATTTATTTGAAGCTTATTTTAACATTCTCCATTTGTACAGTTAGTCTTCTCCTCTTTTTAGAAAACATCTTATTAAAGGGCAACACTTGTCTAAAGACGTAAAAATAAGAGTAAATGTAAACAAAAGGGCATTTTATTGAATTTGGTATTTGCCTTATTTATTTTCTTATTTTTCCTGAGAGTGGACTGGGGGGTTGTGACTTATTATACTGAGTCTGGCCCATCAGCCATTTTATTCTACAAACTAGGTTGAGAGCCAGTGCCCGCCAGGTCCAGTGTGGACATTCGTGGGTCATGACTATGGAACTAGTTAGGGGTTGATTATTCTAATGATATTATTTATTACATGAGCCTAATTTTTGTTAGTAGTTTCTCATCTTAGCTATATTTTGCCTACAGAATTGTCGATCTAATATTTTTCTCTATTAAGCCCGGTGCCTTCAGTTGCTGCAGCCCAGTTTGCAATCATTTCTAGTCCCAAAATTATATTATGATGCTTATGCCCTGTGATATCTGAAAGAATTATACAAAAATACTGAAAAGGAAAATGGTAGGGCAATTACTCTTAAAAGACATATGTAAAAATCCTCCCAAATTAGAAAATCTTATCTATCAATACATGAAAAGTACATATAAAATATGACTGTGTTGTGGTTTTCCTAGGAGTACAAAGTTATTCAGATATTTGAAGTCAATTGGCTGAGTGTGGTGGCTCACACCTATAATCCTAGCACCTTTGGAGGCGAAGGCAGGAAGATTACTTGAACTCAGGAGTTCCAGAGCAGCCTAGGCAACATAATGAGACCTCTAGCTCGACAAAAAGTAAAAAGCGTGATGATGCACACCTATTATCCCAACTACTCAGGAGGCTGAGGCAGGAGGATCATTTGAGTCTAGGAGTTTGAGGTTGTAGTGAGCTGTGATGATGCTACTGCATTCTAGCCTAGGTAACAGAGTTAAAAAAAAAATGAATGGAAAGAAAAGAAAGTCAAAAGTCAATTAACCACAGAATTAAAAGAAAAATAAATGATTATTTCAATAGAAGCAGCAAAAATATTTGATGAAATTTAACCATATTGACAATTTACTGTTAGCAAACTAGTAATATATAGAAATTTCTATTTCTATGTCATTCTATTCTTAAGTAGAATAAAACGTGCCTATAAAATACCATACACAAACCACATATTTAGTGAGGAAGCACTCAGTACTGCCTCCTGAGATCATTTTGGAGAACACTATAGTGACACAATCAAATCACTTCAGAATGGCAAGCCCATTTTGGGATTTAAACTTGAAACCCATTCTTTTGAACCTGGAGTTCATGCTCCCAGGCTGCACACACTTCTGTTATAGCAGGAGACAGGCAGGGGCTTTTCAAAGCAATGACCAGGGCTTTGGTATTACAGATCTGCACACTTATAGGCATTCTCAGACCTGAAACCCAGGCATGATTGAACTGAAAAAGAAGGGAGAAGAGAAGCAACCAGAATGACATTTTTTATAAGTTTTGCCATTGGTCTGCTCTGCATATGTGACTAATATGTTGATTATTCCTCCATGGAAATTTGGTATGTGTTAATTTTGCCTTTATCTTACAACTTCTCGATTTATTCTTAAATGATAGATTATTGAATATTTGAATTATAGAGCTGTCTAAGTACTAGTCTTTATCTCTGAAGATTTGTTCTATATAAAATTTTCTCTGTGGCTATACCACATATTACATATTTATGCATCAATTGATGGACATTTAGGTGATTTCTGCTTTTTGTCTATTGTGAAGCAGTGTTGCTACGAACATTCACGTATAAGTTAGTGTGGACAAGTATTTTCATTTCTTTGGGGTATATAATGAAGAGTGGAAATTCTGAGTCATGTGGTAACTCTATAACCATTTTAGGAACTGACAGGCTGTTTTCCAAAGTGGCTACAACATTTTATATCCCTACTGCTATTATATGAAAGTTTCAGTTACTCCTCATCCTCACCAACACTTGTTATCATTTATTGTTGAAAAATTATAACCATCCTTTTGGGTGTGAAGTATCATATTGTGATTTTGATTTGAATTTCATGGCTAATTGCCTGAATTTCTATTTAATTAAGATACGTTTTAGATATAAGGTTACTGAGTTTTTTAAAAGTTGATATAGAGTGCCAAACTGCTTTTTAATAATTATGAGAATTTTACTCTGCCTGGAAAATGTAGATAACTTGTTCCAAGATGTTTTCATCATAATCAATATTTAAATCTTTGTCAATTTTCCTGTGATCGTGGGTCTTTTCATAATTATATAATAATTATTTGTATAACTTTAGCATGTTGTCCTTATTCTTTATCCATTTTCCTATTGTTTTAGTTTTTGCTTTTTGTTTATTTGTATAAACTTATATTTTTCAGGAATTTTTTTTTTTTTGAGGCAGAGTCTCACTCTGTCACCTGGGGTAGAGTGTAGTGGTTTCATCATAGCTCATTGAAATCTCAAGCTTCTGAGCTCAAGTGATCCTCCTGCCTCAGTTTCTGAGTAGCTGGGATTATAAGCATGTACCACCATGCCCAGCTAATTTTTCTAATATTTTGTAGACAGGAGGTCTTGTTCTTGCACAGGCTAGTCTTGAACTCCTGTCATGAAGTACTAAATATTTTAAATGCATATTCCTTCTGCAAATTATTCTTAAAATATCTTACATGGACCTTGAATAATTTTTTGTTAGATAATGGAAAGTTTTTGGATAAATTATTACTATAAAATATTTTAAGAAAAAATAGTATGTCAGTCTTTGTGATAACCAGAGTAGTCATTTTCAAAGTATTAAAAGAGATTTGGAAAATTTGAAAATTCATATTTAGTTGTTTATACATGTAGACAAATGGAAACTAACTGAGAGATAATACTTGGACTACATGAGACATCTCAATTTTTCTCCCTGAATCTAATTGAAAATTCAATGATAATCTCTGTTCAATAAAATGCAGGAAATTAGAAGTGGTAATTATCCTTTTCATTTATTTGTTAGGCAATTTAATTATATTTATGGAAAAATCTTGGGTTTCTTTTATTACATTGCCCAGTGTTTATATGTATTTTAAAAATTGTCATGATAAAATATGAGTAGTCTATTACTTTTTAGTTTGCAAATTTCTTAAATGCTCAACCGTAACATGCATCCTCAGGCAAGTGTGCTTCCAGGAGGCGAAGTCTGAGTGGAGAGATGTGTGGATACTGAATCACCAGCCCCATCTTCCTCCCTGATTGTGTAATGCTTAAGAATCACTCATGAGAGCATTGTAAACATCTCCAGCATTTCTTCAGGAAGAACTGTGAACCCAAAGGGTTATCCACAATTACCGAATAGTTTTGAATTTATAGTCTTTTGAATTTAAGTTCTGTCATTTCAGGCCTAATGATTCTTCCCTTCTGCTTGTTTGATAAGGCTGAAGCCAGAGGGGACACAGAGTGACGTGGGATGGATGATAGATATTATGTTCTTTTCTTTAATCTATGTGTTTAAATGGCTGGGTATTGATCTAAGCAATAGGAGAAAAATTCCTGTATTATGTTTAAATGTACTAGATACAGAATGGAGAAGAAAGTCCCCAGGAAATGTCCTAAATTGATGTGTGTGAACATCATTGGTTTGGGGACACGCACTGTATGAAGGGAGTAATTTATCTCTCCTTGTTTCTTTTTCTCAGCTGTGGCATTAAATAAGGAAATCTGCCAAGTGTGTCTGTGTTGCTGTGTTTGGGAAGGTAATGTAAGAAAAGGACTGAGGAGTACTCTCAACAGGAGTCCTTGTTGGGCCCCTATTAAGGGCTGAATTGTGTCTTTCAGAAAGATGTGTACAAGTCCTGTTCCCCAGTGCCTGAGAAGGTGACCTTATTTGGAAACGGGGTCATTGCAGATGTAGTTGGGTAACTGGGATGAGGTCATCCTGGGACAGGGTGGGCCCTTAGTCTGTACGGCTGGTGTTTCTGTGATAGTGAAATTTAGACACAGACACACAGAGAACAGGAGGCGAGAAGACAGGCAGAGACTGGAGTGATGCATTGATAGGCCAAGCAATGCCAGGGAATCCAGATTTCTAGCCTCTAGAACTCTGAGAGAATTTTCTTATTTTTTTTTTTTAATGGCTAGACATTCCTTTTTTTAATTATTATTTTATTTTTTTAAATTTCAGATTAATATTAGGGTACAAATGATCGAGCTCCATGTTTTTGTTTGTTAGGTGAAGCTGAAGTTGTAGTTGAACTCTTCACCAAGGGGGTGTGCTATATGAGAAAAAACTTTCTGTGGTTTCAAGCAACTCAGTTTGTGTATCTAGTCAAATTGCTTGATAATTTTGTCTCAATTTCTTTACTTGTGGTTAGATATAAATAATATCAGCCCCTCATGAAAATCCAGTGGACTTTCATAGCTTCTGTGCTTGGCTGCCTGTGGCTTCTGGCCTCAAGGCTTCCTTCCACCCCTCCTGGGTTGCACGGTCACAGCAGTGTACAAACCAATGGCTCTCAAACTGGAGCATGCATCGCCATCACCCAGAGGGCTTATGAGTAGGTCTGCGGTGGAGACTCAATAGTTTGTTGATCTGACACATTCTTAGGGGATGCTGATGCTGCCAGTCTGGGGACATTTTGAACACTATGGAATTAGACACTTGGGGAAGATTTAGGGGGGAGAGTAACAAAACCAGCCTTGAGGGAGTCCAGCAAAGGTGGGAGGCTTTGGACCATGAGCAGACAAGTTTTAAATCTTGGGCTTCACTATCCTGCCCCGCCCTCTCTCTATAATACCTGAAATGCCCAGTCTGCACGGCCACAGCAATGTAGGCAACAATGGCACTGTGCACTGTCTTATTGGCTACCAGTTCTTTTACTATCTTTATTCTGAAATTGGAAGTTATTTTCTTTTACGTTCTGGCCTTGGACATGAATGTCTACCTATTGTTCAAACTCGAGCTTCCCTGAGTGATAAAATTTGAGATCTGACTCAAAGTTAGTTTCAGGATCCCTTGTCTCACCTCCCCCATGAAACCTTTTCACCACAACATCTCTCTTCCTTGGGTTCTCACACATATATTTTCTGAATGACTTAATTGGGTACTTAATCCCAACTGGATGGAACCAGTTTTTACATGGTGGTTACTAAGTGACTTTTCCCATGGATATGTGGGCCCCCCTATCAAATTTAGCTAGGTTTAGGAAGCCATCATCATTTCTCAGAAACACTTAAAATTTCTTTACTAAATGTCCCAAAGCTTTCCCATCCATTCCACCTGCTGTGCACCAGGCTCCAGTGTGGGCATGCATTGAGTGGACAGGACCCAGCAGTGCCTGCCCCGTGGAGACTATAGAGTAGTGGGGGAGGTGGGAGACAGACATTTTTAGGACTCCCATAATCCATGCACAATCACAGCTGTGACAAACACATTAGGGGACAGCAGTACTTACCTCTAAAGGACAGACTGGTGAAATTTGACCCTGTTGGGGAAGACAGAGAGGGCTTTGCTATGAAGATCGGAAGTGCAAGTAGGGATTTGGCCAGGTAGAGGGCAGGGGACAGCCAGGCAGAGGGAAGAGCATATGCAAAACCTGGGCAGGTGAAGGAGTGTGCCAGGGCACCAGAGCACATGGGGTGCTGGGTGCCTGGAGGTTGGACAAGTGGGGAAGTAGCTGGAGTGCACAGGGCCTCAGTGCTGTGTGTTCTCAGTCTGAGGAGGTGTGTGTCATCCATCTCCCTTGTTTCCACTGCCTGCTCTGTCACCAGACCTTTCCTTCATTACACAGGCTGCACCCTCCACGCCTCACCATTATTCTGTCTCAGGGGAACAGGCATCCCTCTTATTTAGGCAACCTCTCCATTTGTCCTTTTTTTCCTTCTCCTGTATCTCCAGTGTCTAGGCTCACTGGTGACCCTTTAAGTCTCCAGACTTATAATTTCCTTCCCTTTGTTCATTAACATGAACAGATCTCCCCAACTTACCAAAAAAAGAACAGCCAGTCAGATCCCTTGGTATCAGGGCCTCAGGGACTGGCTTTTGTCTTCCCGCTGGCCTCTGCTCCTTCCATGTCCTCTCCTTCCCTAACTCCTTAGTCAACTCTGCCTTAATGGAGACTTCCTCACTGTTCTATGAGGCCAAGGGAGGTAGACTGCTTGAGCTCAGGAGTTCAAGGCCTGAGCAAGAGCAAGACCCCATCTCTACTAAAAATAGAAAAACTAGCCGGGCATAATGGCGGGGACCTGTAATCCCAGCTACTTGGGAGGCTGAAGAAGAGGATCACTTGAATCCAAGAGTTTGAAGTTGCTGTGCCCTATGACACCATGGTACTCTACCAACGTGACAGTGTGAGACTCTATCTCAACAAAACAAAACAAAATAAATAAAACAATGTGTTCATTGGTCTTATGCTTGCAGGCTGGGATGGGATTTCCTGTGTCCCATAACAACTTTGAAGTTCAGGGCATCTTAAGAATTGCTGTTGAAAGTTTCACAGTTCGACTTAACTCTATTCACGGGAAACTAAAAGTATTTTCTACATCTTTGATCTAAGGAATTCCTTACTTGGCAAAATCTTATTACTGCACCTTGGAGAAAGTTGTTATTCCTGACAGGGTGGAGTTTTAATGTTAACTTATATGTTTGAAATGCAATTTTCAAATGGTGCTTTATATTTGATTTGTTGTTATTGGAATCAGCTTTATAGGTGTGGCCCAGAGAAAATATAAGCTGAGCACATTTAATAAAACAATCAATCTAAAGATTTTTTTAAAAAAGGAAAATGAGAAAGCCCAAACCAATTAAAGATAAATGATTTATTTAAATAGTTATAAATTATCTCTGGTTCCAACCCTATTATGATTTTTATTGGGAGGCTGAGCTTGTAGAAAGTCAAAACAATCTTTTCTAAAAGTGCAATTTTGTCTCTTTAAAAATATAGTAAATTAGAATAAATATATTATTATTTTTATTATTTTGATATACAAAGCTGATGCTGATCGATTATTCCAGGATTGTCCTTCTGAGTTCTTTGTGTCAATCACAGGTTTATGCTAAACTAAATTATCTCGCCTTTCACACCTGGACTTCTGTGGAATCAAGAGAATGCATCCTTGAGATGACAGGGTAAAATGCTCACTGTGACTGAGGAGAAGCTTTTCCTGCATAGCTAACTAGCTACTAAAATAGCTACAGAACTTGGCCTCTTCAACACAGTGCTTTAACATGCTGCTAACTAGATCTTATGTTCAGGGTTAACAACATGCCATCAGCATCTCTAATGATAACATCCAGCCAAGAATAGAATAAAAGCCAATGGTAATGATTCCCTAACAATTTGCCCTTCATTAAGATTATTCTTATTCCAGGAATGGGCACTGCTGACTCGAAGTCTAGCTGCTTGGCATTTATTTATAAACATTTAGCTGTCATTTATTCCCAGGGGCTTGGGAGGTTCAGGCCCTGGCAGCCTGACATATACTAATCAAATAAACAAAAGGTTTGATTTGTAAATCAGAATGTCAATGACTTATAGGGAGAATTGACACTCACTAACAGACTGTATTCCCTGTCACTCAATCTGTCCACCCTCCTCTGAGAAGGAAGCCTATTGCAGTGCTTAGCAGGAATTACAGTTGCCTAAATCTCTGCATTTGTGTTGCTAGCCAACTAAGAAATGGAACTGAGATTAGAATATTATTTAATACACAGGAGATGTAACACTTAGAGATGTTTGATTGCAAGCAACAGAGAGTGGTATTGCCTGAGTGAAGTAGAGGGAACTACTGGGAAGGACATGGGCAACTGAACTGTTGGGACCCTGGAGACACAAGTTTGGGCACATTGAGGGAGCAGCAACCATAACCATTCAACAGTCTGCCCAGATGGAGACAAGTCCAGTCAGTTTCAGTCTTTTTGACCCTCTAGCTTTTAGTATTTCAATTACTCTGTCATTAGCAGGCATTTATCTTATCTCTAAGAGTTATGAAAGTAAAGATAAGATTCTGTATTCTAAAAGGGAAGAATCTCAGACTATATATGAACATCCACAATGCACCTTACACCAAGTATACAGGTGCACAATAAGGGCTTTGAGACTCCAAAAATAAAGGGAGAGCATGAGGTTAGAAGGATGGGGAAAAGCTTCAAAGGAAAGGCAGCTGAGACAGGCACTGGAGATGGTAGAGAATTGGAGATTTTGCTGGAGAAGTTGGAGGCATTTCAAACTGGAATGTAAAGTAATGAATATGGCCTGGGTAAAAGTCTAATATGAGTTACCTGGTAAGTTAAGCCCCTTCTCCTCCACCAAGATTGGGTTAATAGGTTTTAGCTAAGTGAAAAGAAAGTTTTTGCAGAGAAAATTCTCTGCTTTAGAGGGAGGAGGACTATGCGGGAGAGAAAGGCTGGGGAGATGGTCACCCCTGGAGGAAAGGCCCACACATTACACTTCAAAGAGACCCCCCAAAAAGTTTTTTCTGTATCTTCTGAAGGATGGTAGGTGACAAACCTCAAGCAAGGAAACAAAGGCAGTCTCTCCCTTGTTTCCTATACCTAGAAAAAGGCGTGTTAGCTCTGTCTATCCTGGGGAGGGTTATTGGTGGGATCCAAAGGCACAAAATTGTAAGTGCCACTTACTTGAGAACAGCTGTCTGTCTCCTGCACTACCTGTTTTAGTTCAGCGCCTATTGGCTGAAGGCTTTTGAACATCAGATCCAACCTGGTAAGCACACAGTATCAGCGACTGTGATACATTGTTTATTCTTTTACTTATTCATTCAAACCTATTATCACTGACCAGAGGCTCTGCCCTGAATTGAGGCAAGAGCAAGAATAGAAAAAGTCATGAAGAGTAAGTAACTGCCTTTCATTGCCTGTTTTCTCATCTGTAAAATGAGAAGTTGAGGTTGAAGGTCTTTGCTTTTCTCTGTCTCTTGCACTCAGCCAGCATATACCCGAAGTCAGGGGCAGTTTGTCCTTGAATGGGCCAGAGGAGCAGTGGCAGGAGCTGAGGGGTCGAAAGATGAAGGCTGCTGCTTTCCTCTGCCTCCATGAACCAGGGGCACTCTGAAAGGCGCCAGGGATGCAGCAGCTCTGCAAATGAGAGGTCTAGTTTTTTGCCAGATGCTCTGGCATAAAGCAAGGAGAAATAGTGCATGAATGATGTGATGGGATTGTTGCTGACCATGAATGTACTGCCTAATTAGTGAGGTGGTGTTGTAGGTGAGCTTAATTGGGACTCTCCTGAGTAGGTCCAGGTTTACTTTACATTTTATGTTGATTTCATCTCAGGAGACTATAGGGCAGCATGTTGACTTACAGCAGCCTTTCATCAAACAAACTTCTTCCTCATTGACCTTTGATTTCCCCTTTCTCTGCACTGTGCTTCTGGATTTCTCCACAGAACCTCTGGGGCATATTCTTTGAAGCCAAAGATGGCACCCATCTTTGACATTTTTCGGTGTCTGGTATGTTCAAGTCACAACAAATGTCCATAAGAAGAGTTTTGTGAATTACTGGACTGGAAATTCCTTGGAGTTAAAGGTCTGCCCATACGCATCTTGGAGCCTCCCTCTTCCACCCCCAACACTTCCTACCATTGCCTGCTGGCGGGAGGAACTTAATATCTTCAAAGGACATATCTCAAAGGGATTTCCAGGCATATATTGTGGCTTCAATAGAAATTCTGGATTTAGATGATATCCAGGGGGTCTCTAGGAGAGTTAGCTATAGTTTCAAAAACATTTAAAGCCCTTATGCAGCTCTTTCTCTGAAGGTAGTTCCTTTGATGTTGAACAGCATAAACCTTCTAAGTGGGTGGATGGAGAAAAAGGAAAGATAGAGACTTGCTTTTGTTTAATGAAGGCTTCAGTTAAGTCCTGGTGAAACTCATCTAGCCCCCGTTGCACACCTTTCATGATTAGAGACCAGGGTTCACACATCCCAGGCCCTTCCATTCTGTAGATTAGTTGCTCTATCTCTTGGCAGCTTCACCCAAGGCCCATCATTCTATGACAGTGTTCCATTATTCCTATCAGGGACCAAGTGGTAAAAAAAAAAAAACAAAACTATAATATATAAAAATAAACTATAATATACTTCTATTGTAAAAGTACTGCAAAAGCCTTTATAAAATTAGATAAAATAGATACACAAACTCATTCCTAACAACTCCACCCTCCATGGATTAAAATTACTCAGGTTTATTTCTCACTTGTGCTAAATGCCCATTGAACTCAGCTGGGGACTATACCACGATTTATCCTCACTTGGATCCTGGCCAACAGACCACAACTCTTTACAGGGGTTCTGACGACCCACAGGAACTATATTAAAGGGCCGCTGCATTAGGAAGGTTGAAAACCACTGCTCTAGAATATTATTGCAGGCTAGGCGAGGTGGCTCACACCTGTAATCCTAGCTGTCCGGGAGGCTGAGGTGGGTGGATTGCTTGAGTTCAGGAGTTCGAGACCAGCCTGAGCAAGAGCAAGACCTTGTTTCTGCTAAAAATAGAAAAACTGAGGCAAGAACATTGCTTGAGCTCAAGAGTTGGAGGTTGCTGTGAGTTATGATGATGGGATGGCACTCTACCCAGGGCAACAGCTTGAGACTCTCTCTCTCTCTCTCAAAAAAATATTATTGTAGAAGGAAAAGAGAACTCTGTATCATCTAATACGCACAAATTATCTACAGAAGTAACAATCATCATTCCATCCTAATCCACTAGTCAAAACTTGTCACAGTGTCTTCACTTAACAACAAGGGGTTTGGAAGGTACAATTCTATTATGTCACGGGAAGTATATGAATACCAGGAAGGACTACCATGTTGGGGTGGATTCTTTCCTGTTTCTCTCTGCAGCCTGGTTCTCCTGTCCCGTGCTCTGCTGCTCCAGTGTCCACCGCTGCTTAGCTCTGCCTTTATGGGTATCAGTTTGCATTATCCAGAGAGTCTACGACTGATATCCCTGCCAATGGATGGGACCCCCTTGCCACCAGTGGTTTACCCTGTGCCCAAGCAACTGCGGCTAGGAGTGTGGGAGTGGGTTTGGGGTTCCCTCCAGGCAGCAGGGGCTGTGGAGGCAGGAAAAGTATTTCTAGAATTCTCATTCTGCCATGCTGTCTCTTTACTCATCCTTGGCAACTTCTCCCATTCTTGGCTTCTTTAATTTAGCTTCGCCTCATTATCACTTTGGTCCTTATATACGGGCAGTGTTCAAGTTCTATCCCATGAGATCCTCAGCCCTAGAAAAACCAGTGGAAGTGGCTGATTACCACGCACAGTGCTGCCCCGCTCGTAGGTCACCTGATGCCGTCAGTTTCACTTTAGCCAGCCACATATATTTGGTTACATATGTAGTACTGGTACAATTTAGTATCATGCTTTTTTCACATTATATAATAATTTTTCTAGATTGGAAACCCTAAATCCACTAACATAATGTCATGAACACCAAGTTTACATTTGGATTTTTCATCTCTGTAAACAGGAATAAATGCCATTACTTTAGTAATACCTCAATTCAATTCTATTTACCTGTTCAGGTTTAAAGGTTTTTTTTTCTTTTTTTTCAGCCATTAACTTATATCAGACAAGGGTTGGGGGCAGAGCAGGAAGCAGTGGTGGCTTTTCTAATGTAACGTAGGTGTAAGGGACAATGAAACTAGGGCAGAGAAATGATTTTGTGTGTAACCAAACGGGGCAAGGCGTAGAAGGAGCAGCGAATTTTTTCATTACTCTAGACAGAACGGCATTCCTGTTCAGGCTACACAGAGGCCAGGCTCAAAGGGCAAGAAGGCCATTTGCAGGCAGCGCTGCTCCAGCTACCTGAAATTCGAGCAAATCACCTAAAGTCGTGCCTGTACCTGGACTGCCAAGCCACAGTGACCATTCTGCAGCTCTCGGAGCCACGAACGACACCCTCAGAGGTGCCCCCAGGAGGACGCCCTTGGTCACCTGATCACCGAGCCGCCAAAGAGCCGTACTCCGCAGCTGGCTCGGGTGCCAGGCGCCGCACACCGCCGCACCTGCCCGGCCAGTCGCTCGGGGCGGGGCTTCCCGCGTCCCCTTTAAGAGGCCGCATCACCCGCCTCTGACGTCAGGGTGTTTCTCCGCACGAGCCCGCGTCTAGTCTCGGCTCATCGCCCCCGCGCCTACAGCCCCGGCGGCGGCGGCAGGAGGAGCGGCGGCCCGGCCAGCGCGCCGCCCGGTTCGGTCCCCCGGTCCCGCTGCACCGCAGCTCGCAGACACCCGCGTGTCCTCCTGCACCATGTCGGTGGCCGGGCTCAAGAAGCAATTCCACAAAGCCACTCAGGTAAGGCGCGTGACAGGTGTGCTGCGAAGCGACAGACGGAGCAGCAGAGGGGGGCGCTCGGTGTCTCCCGCCGGCGGGAGTTTGGGGACCCTGGCCCGGCGCCCTGCCCGCACCGGCCGCGCCCCTTTCGGCCGCGTCGGCGGTGGCGCGGGGCACCCCTGGACTGGGAGTCCGCCCTCCGTTTCCCAGTCCCGGCTCGGTGCAATGTTGGGGGCGCCCGCGGGTCCCCGGCGTCCGGCTCAGTCACCCCGTTCGCCGCCCCCGCACCCCGACGCGCCGGTGCTGCAGGCAGGCAGGGGACTGTGGCCGCAGCGCCCGCCCGGCGCGCAGGTGCCCGGAAGGCGCGGCGGGAGGTTATATAAAGTCGCCTCTTCCCGAGTGACCTTGCAGTGCGGGTGCGCCCGGCTGCCCGGGATGTGCTGGACGAACGGTTTCGCGCACTGGGCGGCCGGGGCGATGACCGGGTGTGCGCTCTTCCCACACCTTTGGTTGAAATCCCTCCTCTGGCGTCCTCAGTCTCCGGAGGGATGGGAGGATGGGGCTGCTTGGAGGAAGCGCCTGCTTTAACTTTTCCCGAGAGAACTCCTTTGAGGTCGTGAAACTCCTCTGAGGCACGGCCTGACCAGCGATCTGCTTGTCTTTAAAAATTTCCCAAATATGCCTTAGCGTAACCACATTGTTGAAGCCTTAGAATCGTTGTTTTCAAATATTATTTTTAGTGAGCCTTTTACACCTTGGATGTGCTCGTTTTTCTTTGTGGGGTTAACAAGCAGTGATTATAATAAAACATTAATTCAGATGCTAATCATTTAAATCTCATTTGGCTCAGTTGAAGAATTTTACATAGGGAAAAATAAATGAATACTTGTGCGGTGACCTATTTCTTACATAATGTATGTGGTTACAATTTTTTTATCCTTCTGAAACAATTTAAGGGATGTTTAGCTAAGGACTTTGTTGGCTTACATTTGAACATTTTGCGTAATTTAGCCTTAAATATTTTTTCATATGTTTGTCTTAATTAATAGTGAGCTTTCTCATAATTTCTTGGAAGTAGGGAGGTTTTTCCCAGGCTACTACAATAGCAGCTCTGTTATAAACCACATGCAGAAAAGGTGAAGGCGTGTTTTACAGAACCTTCCTCAAGCGAGGGTGACAGATGCAGCGTGACATTGGTGTCTTGTGTGTGTATGTGTGTGTGCACGCGTGAGCGTCATCTCTGTCCCCACAGACTTGACACAGTGAGTACTGTATGTCAGTTTAGGAAATCAAGAGAAGTCAGACTATTTTGGTTAAAAAAAAATCCCTTGTTGTAGTTAGCTTTGCTTTTCTAACTGGAGTTTTCTGTGACCTCCCTGCCAGAAATGTTTGTAAATAGAAGTGCATGGTTTATTGATGTAGTTTGGAAGGCCTCAAATAACTTTAAATTTCAGATTCCTTCAGGGTTAAAGGAGCAGCACATGTGCTGCCCAGAAATTCCTTGGCAGGACTTCTTTAATGTTCCTAATTTTTTTTATTTCAGGTCCTGGTCACTTCTCTAAAGCAGACCTCAGCTCTGCATTTACCAACACAACTTCCCTTTTCCATTTTGATCCTAAAGATTTCCTTTGCAAATCTTGGTGACCTAAAGGGCAATTAGGAGCTTTGGTGTGGGAAAGGCTAACATTTGAATCCCACCTCCTGTCTGTGACCTTGAGTTAGTTATTTAACTTCTGAATCTGTCCTTGCTTTAACTTTAATGGATATAATGAAGATAATATCCATTTTTAGGCGATGGTGTGAGGAAATGAGTTTGTAGAACACACATAAAAATGTCTAAACAATGGTAGCTATTCAGGATAAAACTATTAAGGATAGTTTTATTAACATAGAATACTACCCCTTATACTGTTAGTAAGGAGTCAGAGGAAGTTTATCCAAGCTAGAGTTTATAGCTTTGCTAATTTACAGAAAATCATACAGCTCCATTTTAGCTGAATCCTGAAGTCATATGTAGCTCCAAAGTTTGAAATAAAAAATTTGATTTGTGCCAGGAAAGAACATCTTAAACAGTTGCAAAAGATCTGCTTTTGAGATAAGGCTACTATTTATCACACTGAATCCAGATGAAGAATCACAGCATCTTAATCTTTTTTTTTTTTTTTTAAATTTTCCTTCTCTTCTTTCCTCTTCTCTCCTCTTCTCCTCTTCTTGCCTTTCATTTTGAAGGTGAAACAACACATCATCTCTTATCTATAACTTTGTGTAAGCACAGCCTTGGAAAGCCAAAGGCAAAGATTAGTCTTCTCTGCTTGTCTGTGCATTTTGGAGGGCACATAAAGCCAGTGTTAGTGTTTGCATGTGGCTGAGATATAGAGGGGGATAGTCGTGTCCTACTTTTGAAGTTGTTTTCTCCATACAGGTCCATTATATTATCTACAGAGAAAGCACTTAGACCTACAATTACTCTGGAGAACTTAACGTACTAGATTATGCAGTGGAAAGGCCGCTTTTCAGGCAAACATTTCTCTTTCAATAGAACTGAGCTTTTTGGGTTACATTCAGGAAGGGTGATATTTGTGCTTTGCTAATAAAAGCAGTATACCGTAAGTGTTTGTGCCACTGTTTTGGAACTTAAGAGTATGTGTGTCACAACTGTTCTTGTATTAGGACTGATTATTTCTAGCTCCTTGCTGACCAGTATTTTTAATATCTTTACTATTTGGAGGTGAAAGAATGCTTTTGCCAAATAAAATTTTATAGAGGAGAAAATCTCTTCAGGATGAATAGATTTGACAGTTAAAGTCTGCAAAATCATTCCAGAAAAAAGTGCTACATACCTACATACAAAAAAGTGCTACATACCTCGTTGCTGAATATCACGTGGGTCATCTCCGAAGTACTCCCTTTGGGGAGCTACAGACTGTTGCCAGAGCCTAGTCCACCCTTGAGAGCAATTTTGGAACCTTTTCTGGAATGGCCAGCAGAGCTCTTGTGGTATTATCCTTCATGTTTTGATTGTCATCAAAATGTCATCTTTTCAGTTATTTCCTTTATCTTTGGGTAAAGAAAAAAAGAAGTTGGGGACCAGCTCAGCTGAATAGGGAGGGTGATCCATGGCAGTCAACTTGTTTGCTCCCTCAAAGGCAGAGGCCATTGGTGAGCTCTTTCGGGACCATTTTTACACATTTCTTATGCTAAGATTTTCAGTTAAGATTTTCTGACTGTTTTCTATTGAAACTTACTTGTTTGCTGTCCTTCTCATAGTCAGCTGGCAATTTTCAGATGCACAGTTCGGCGAATTTTTATAATGTTTGTGTCAGCCCTCTTGGTTACTGGCTGCCCTGACCTTTCTTCATCAGTGAGGCTTTCTCTCCCCTCAGAAAAACACTTAATCCATGTATATACTGCCATTTCCTTCATCACATTATCCCCATAAACTGGAACTAACGTGTCCCTGATTTCACATTCACTCTTGCCAAGTTTAACAAGAAATTTAATGTTTGTTTGTTGCTGTAATTCAAGCTATGACATTCTCATCGGGGCACACAAAAACATGCAACAACAATAATGAACACCACTCAGTAAGACACTACCACGCATCAAGGTGAACACAGCTGTGAGTCACTGATGTATCAAGGTTATGAAAGCTTACTGAGCTGTTTGTACAGTGCTGCCAATGTAGGCACACGGTGACAAATTCTTGAACTTAATTATCAGACCTTGTATACTAAAATAGCAGAAATTGATTATTTTAATGTACTTTATTGCTCATAAAGATATAAATTACCATGTAGTTAGAATAAGACACTCTTTTTTTTTTTTTTTACTATAAAATAGGGCAAATAAGCATGTAGTCTACATTTAGTGCTATTCATATTGAGATGTCACAAAAGTAATGTCAGTTTTTTTCACTTGTTTTAAACTGGCAGCAATGTAGGTAAAAATAACTGGTTCCAAGGAACATGATGCTCTTACAAAATCTATGCTTTTTAAAAATTTCATCTATCATGCATTTGATGTATACATATTTTGCTTTATGATAACATGTGAAAGTCTGTTATAGAGTAAAATGTATTGAGACATTGCATTAGTTTATTAGAGGAACCAAGTGGCTTCAAGAGATAGGTTTTTTTTTTTTTTTTTTTGAGACAGAGTCTTACTCTGTCACCCTAGGTAGAGTGCCATGGTCTGATAGCTCACTGCAAATTCTTGGGCCCAAGTCAACCTCTTGCCTCAGCTTTAGGAGTAGCTGTGACTATAGGCATTTGCCCTGAGGTCTGGCTAGTTTTTTTATTTTTAGCAGAGATGGGATCTTTTGCTCAGGCTGGTCTGGAACTCTTGAGCTCAGGCAATCTACCTACCTCTAGCCTCCCAGAGTGCTAGATTACAGACATGGGCCACCGTGTCTGGCCATTTCACACATTTTGAGACAAGGATGTTTAAAATCAGAGATCAAGATGTCTGTAGGGCCATGTTCTCTCTGAAGGCACTAGGCAGGGTCTATCTCAGGCCTCTGTGCCAGCATCTAGTGCTTTGTTGTCAGTCTTAGGTCCTTAGAGATCTGCCACCTTGATCTCTGCCTTCATGGTATTTTCCCTGTATATCTGTGTCCACATTTCCCTATTTTATAAGGATACCAGTCATTTTGGATTGCTGGCTCACCTGCCTCCAGTATGACCTCATGTTAGCTACCTACACCTGCAATGCCCCAAATAAGGTCACATTCTGAGTTTCTGGGGGTTAGGACTTTAACATATGAATTTTGGAAGCGGACACAATTTGACTTGAAACAGTCATTGTTGACATAAAATGATTCTTCACAGTATTTTTCTAATTATTTTATTCAACATCTAACAGGGCAATTCAGTCTATAAATAATACATAACTTTCTATTGCCTTTAATAGGAGATATGCTTCTTTTTAAATGAGTTTGGTTAGTATATTGCTAAGGTCTGACTGTATCCTGCTAAAATTCATATGTTGAAACTTAATTGCCTATATGATAACATTAAGAGGTGGGAGGCCTTTAAGAAATGATTAAGTCATGAAGGCAAGACCTTCCTGAATAGGGTTAATGACTTCATAGAGTGGTTGAAGGGAGCATTCCAGCCCCTTCCACCGTGGTGTAGCAACAAGGTGTTGTCTTCGAAGCAGAAAGCAAGCTTTCATCAGACATGAAATCTGCTAGCATCTTGATCTTGGACTTCCCAACCTATAGAACTATGAGGAACAAATTTCTATTTATGTTACTTGTGCAATCATATTTTGTTATAGTAGCCGAAACAGCTAAGAAATATACCCAAGATCGAAGTGATTTAGAACCAGTATGCTGGTGAAAATTTTTCAAGATCATTAATTAAATAATTTTTGAAAGAAGTTCAAAGCACTGTAACTATATTTATAACTTTTTGTTGATCAGCATAATTTAAGTTTGCTGCTAAATAATAAAGGTTGAAAAATGTTGCATTGTTGATTTGGTATAAGACTTTGTTGCATGGTATCTTTTGATTTTTTTTTAAGAGGCAGCGTGTTGCTTTGTCATCCAGGCTTGAACGTAGTAGCCAGATCATAGTTCAGTGTAGTCTTGAACTTCTGGGCTCAAGTGATCCTCCTGTCTTAGCCGCCTGAATAGCTAGCACTACAGGTGTACACCGTAATGCCTGGCTTGATTTTTTTTTTTTTAATGATAAAACTTGTTTGTGGAATCTGTGTATTACTATAATACCGTTTGGTATGTGTTTAATGTCCTCTGATTCTTCAACTGGGAAGATTTTTTTTCTTTACCTTGTATAGTCATATATTTTTCTAAATTTCTTTTTTTTTTTTTTTTTTTAATAATTTTATTGAATCATAATTATGTACATTGGTGCAATCACAGGGCACGATTCATATACATTCAAAAATATTTTGATCATACTGTTACAGATATCCTTCATGGCATTTCCTTGATC
>CAUYON010152899.1:0-11077 GCA_963573935.1 Arctocebus calabarensis | reverse complement strand
TTTATTGATATAATCACATTTTTCTGTTTTTGTTGCCTATGTTTTTGATACTTTACTCCCCAAAAACTTTGCCCAGATTGATGCCTGGAGCATTTCCCTGATGTTTTCTTCTAGAACTTCCATTGTTTCAGGGTTCCATTTGAGTTAACCCTTGTATGGGGAAAGACATGGGGATCTAGTTTATTTTCCTACGTCTAGATATCCAGTTTTCCCAGCACTGGACTTTATTGGAAAGTCTATTCCTTTGCAAGGAATGTTCTTGGCTCTTTTGTCAAAAATCTGTTGGCTATAAATACCTGGATTTATTTCTGGGTTTTCTATTCTGTTTCCTTAGTGTATGTCTCTATTTTCATGCCAGTACCATGTTGTCTTGATTACTACAGGTTTATATTATATTTGGGGGGTTTTTTTGTTTTGTTTTTTGTTTTTTCATATATATAATATTTTGAAGTCTGGTGATGAGATGCTTCTAGCTTGGTTCATTTTGCTTGGAATTGCTTTGGCTATTTGAGGTCTTCAGTGATTCCACGTGAATTTTAGAGTTATTTTTCCAAATTCTATGAAGTGTGCCATAAGTATTCTCATAGGAACTGCACACCATCTGAGGGATGCTTTTGACAACATGGTTGCTTTCATAATATCAATTCTTCCCATTCATGCACATGGAATGCATTTTCATTTTTGTGCCTACTCATTAGTGTTTTATAATTTTTCTTGTAGAGATCCTTTATCTCCTTGATTAAATTTATTTTGAGCATTTTTTTCTTTCTAGTTACGGTAAAAGAGATTACTTTCTTAATTTGTTTTTCTGCCAGTTTCTTCTTTGTGTATAGAAACACTACTGGGTTTTGTCAACTACTTTTGTATTCTAAATCATTACTGAATTTTTTCATCACTTCTAAGATTTTCTTGGTAGAGCTTTTAGGATTTTCTCTATGTAAGATCATAGAGGGACAATTTGACTTCCTAAAGAATGAAATGTGGGGCAATGCCTGTGGCTCAGTGTGTAAGGTGCTGGCACCATATGCCAAGGATGGTGCGTTCGGGCCCAGGCCCTGGCCAAAGCTGTAACACAAAATAGCCGGGCATTGTGGTGGGTGCCTGTAGTGCCAGCTACTCGGGAGGCTGAGGCAAGAGAATCGCTTAAGCCCAGGAGTTGAAGGTTGCTGTGAGCTGTGTGATGCCACAGCACTCTACCAAGGACGATAAAGTAAGACTTTGTTGCTACAAAAATAAAAAATGAAATGTGTTATTTGAAGCAGCATGGATGGAGCTGGAGGTCACTATGTGAAAGGAAATAAGCCAGAAAGACAAACATCACATGTTCTCACTCTCACTGGTATGTGGAAACTAAAAAAGATGGTCTCAAGGAGGTAGAGAGTAGGATGATAGTTTCCAGAGGCTGAAAGAGGTAGAGGTGGGCAAGAATAAACAAAGGTTGGCTAATAGGCACAAAGTACAGTTACATAGAAGGATTAAGTTTGAGTGTTCAAGAGCAGAGTAGGGTGACTACAGTTAACACTTATTTATTATATATTTCAAAATAGCAAGGAGAGAAGATTTGAAACATTCCCAACACAATTAAAGAGATGATGGATATTTGAGGTAATGAATACCCTAGTTACCCTGATTTAATCATTGCTCATTACATGGATGTATCAAAGTATCACATGTGCCCTATAAATATATATATATAGGTTTTAATGTATTAATAAAATATTACTTAACCAGGCAGTGCTTGTGGCTCAGTGGGTAAGGTGCCAGCCCCATATACTGAGGGTGGCGGGTTCAAAGCTAGCCCCAGCCAAACTGTATCAAAAGAATAGCCAGGCACTGTGGGGGATTCCTGTAGTCCCAGCTACATAGGAGCCTGAGAGAAGAAAATTGGCTAAGCCCAGGAGGTGGAGGTTGGTGGGTGCTGTGATGCCACAGCACTCTACTGAGGGTGATAAAGTGAGACTCTGTCTCTAAAAAAAAAAAAAAAAAATTACTTAACCTCTATAACTCATTTTCTTCATCTGCAAAATGGTCATCCTATTAGCATCCAACCCACAGAGCTGCCTGCAGAATTCAGGGAAGGGCTGTGCTAATGCAACATCTGGCATGTTGAGAGTTCCCAACATGTAGTCTCTTAAAAAAAATGCAGACCTTACTTTTAGAACAGGTTTAGATGTACAGAAAAATTGAGAATATAATGTGGACACTTCTTATATACCTGTACACAATTTCCTTTATCATCAACACTTTACTTTTTTTTTTGTTTTTTGAGACAAAGCTTCAAGCTGTCCCCCTGGGTAGAGGGCTGTGACATAACAACTCACAGCAACCTCCAACTCCTGGGCTCAAGTGATTCTCCTGCCTCCGCCTTCCAAGTACTGAGACTACAGGCTCCCACCACAATACCTGGCTGTTTTTTCTTTGCAGCCGTCATTGTTGCTTGGCAGGCTGGGGCTGGATTCGAACCGGCCAGCTTAGGTGTATGTGGCTGGTGCCTTAGCTGCATGAGCCACAGGTGCCGAACCAACCCTTTACATTATTATGGTACATTTTTGAGAATTTTTTTCTCTTTTTAGCAGGCCATTTTTTCCTACACATTTGTTAAATGCTATTCATATGTTGTTATGAACTACATTCCAAACTTTTTTCAGTTTTCCATGGTTTTTAACTGATTTGCTCTATGCTGCTCTACAATTCTGTCATCACTTTGATCCTTTTCATTATTTATCCTTCTCATTTCTGCCCAAACAGACACTCAGCCAATGCCTCCCCTCCCCCTCATCCTCCTCCTCCCTTTCTAGGCAGGTGCTACCCAGGTAGTGAGATGTGAACTCTCAGCTCTTTATTAGGAAGCAGAGGGTGAAGCTCAACCTGGAGCTTCACCAGCAATACCTGGAGTCTGGACCCTGGATCAGGGCTGAGAAATGTTCAGGCCACTTGAGCGTGTGTGTGAGTGTGTACATGTGTGCACACATATGTACATGTGCACACCTGTATGCAAGAGGGCATGTGTTCAAAAAGGGTGCATACATGTGTACATGTATGTGCATGTGTGTGCATGAGTGTGTGGCATATCAGGGGATTTGATTCAGGTTGCACAGGAAGGTGTGTGGGTCAGGCAGGGGCTTTTGTTTTCAGCAGGTTAGGAAGGTGAGACCAAGGTTGTGTACAACCTCAGCCACTCCTGTTTCCATCAAGACTACAGGTTTGAAGCTTCACTTGAGCAATAGACCATTAACTGTCTAGTAATTGCCTCATGATTAATCAGAGAAATTTCTTCACCCAAGATCAAGTGTGGAGCCTGGACTGGCTTATAAACCCTCCTTGGCTTGGTGCACTTCACTGGCACCAGCTCCTTGCAGTAGCTCCATATTCCTCTGCACTGAAAGGTAAGTGCCCTTTCCTTGATTGGGTATCATTGGTCTATAGGGTGGTGTTTGCAAGTGGTCTCATTGCAGCCACAGACCTTCCCTGCCTGAGCACTTCAGGGCTGACATTGCATTTTGGACCCAAGTAGGCTAGTCCTTGCTGTGCTTGGTAGATGCAGTCCTAGGACTTAAGAATGGCTAAGCAGAGGTGAGGTGGGGACCACTTGTAAGGGTCATGTGGCCAAAGTACTGTTGGCTGATGAGAGCAAACAGCTTGGCCCAGCAATAACCCTCCCAGGTAAGCTTGAGTGAAGGTGAATGAGGTGGCATGGGCAAATGAGGATAACTCTTTCAGACTTCAGGTGGTATTGCATGTTTTTCTCTTTCCCTTCCTATCCACAAATTAAAAATCCACCGTAGATCAAACCCAGCAGAGACCACAACACAGACATGGAAGATGTTGTGCTTTCTCTAAACATGTGATGCACGTTGCAGGGGATGGGGTGGTGTTGAGGGTGTGAAGAACCTCTACCAGGCCTCCTTCTCTCTTTGAAGGCTAATGTGAGTCTGGGACAATGTCTACAATTGAAGACCACGTGAAAGCGATCAACAACATCTTCCACCAGTACTCAGTCCAGATGGGGCACCCTGGCACCCTCTCCAAGGGTGAGACAAAGCAGCTGTTGATGAAGGAACTCCCGAACACCACCCAGGTAGATAATGCTCCCTGCCCCAGAGCTGCACTGAGGGGAGTAGCAGGGCCTGAAGCAGGATGCTGGGTCAATGCTGGGGTGGGGGAAGCCCATCTGAGGTCCAGGGATGCTTTGCCCCTGGTGTTTGGGAAGTCCTATGCCCCCCTCTTTTACTAACTTGCTCTGTTACTCAAGGCTCTGCTCAGTCCCTTTGTCCAGAGCCTGCTTCCTCACATGTAGAGTGGAGAGAGGCGTGGGGTGGGCCTGGCTAGGTGAGTTACAGGGTACCTTCCAAGTCAGCCCTTGTTGGTTGCAGGATGGTTCATGACAGGTGCATCTCTGTGTTGTCACGCTGGATTATCCAACAGTGTTGGATAATAGTGAATGTTCTGTCCCTGCCTACAGGCTCACCTCTGATGGATAGGTGGCCTGAGAAAGAATCTTGATGGGGGCTCTGAGCTCATGGTCTCTGCTATTTCTTTCTTTTAGACTGCCAGAGACAGAGGTAGTATTCACAAGATGTTCAAAGATCTAGATGAAGGTCCAAACAGAAGCTTCAACGTCTATGAATTTTTGGAAAAGGTGACCCAAGTGCTAAAACGTGTCTACAATTAGCCTGAAACCTTAGGCAACTCTCTGCCTGTCTTTCTTCCTGCAGTGCCTTTAATTCACTCCCAGAAGCCTAGACATGATGGGAAGGAGTCAATAAAACATGTTCAGGAAAGGCTCTCATGATGTCATGTCCTCTATCTGTGCGGTGACTCCCAACACCATCATATCTCCCCTGCTCTCTGCCAGCCTCTATACCATTTATACCTCACCCCACTCCATTCTTTCACACAATATTTATTCAATGCCCACTATTTATTCATTCATGCCTCACTCAACAAATGGACACTGAGTACCAGATACAAATATTCCAAGTCCTTGTTCTCTGTTTGTTATAAAAGACCTTTGTTGGGTGGCTCCTGTGGCTCATTGAGTAGGACACCAGCCCCATATACCAAAGGTGGCAGGTTCAAACCTGGCCTCAGCCGAACTGCAAACCAGAAAAATAGCCAGGCATTTGGCAGGCGCCTGTAATCCTAGCTACACAGGTGACTGAGACAAGAGAATCGCCTAAACCCAGGAGCTGGAGGTTGCTGTGAGCTGTATGACGCCACAACACTCTACCAATGGTGATAAAGTGAGAGTCTGTCTCTATAAAAACAAAACAAAACAAAAGACTTTTGTAGGAGGTTAGGGTGGATTAATTGTCCCCAGTATCAATGAGAAAAGAAATTGCCTTACCTTGCACTATTAGATTTATCTGAAGCTCAGTCTTGGTGATTGTCCAAGGGGCCTCCTGCACCTCTCCAGGAACTGTCAATCTTCAGTGGCCAATCCCAAGAAGTGGAGGAATGTAGCCAGGTTTTGGGAGTGACTGCGAACCCGATCCTCAGAAGGACCTGGGCAGTCAGACTCCACTGAGGACCTCTGTGGGCTGGATGTGGTTTGGGAGGGGTTTGGATTTGTTCAATCCCTGACCCAGTGGCCAGTTTTGCCACACATAAAGCATGGTCCTGAGGGAGGTTTTTCCTTTCCTGACCATCCAGGAGAGTTTCAAGAAGTAGCTTGGGGTTTTGTCTAAAAGAAGGAAATGACTGGAGCTCTGAGAGGTGCTGCCACTTAGAAGCCTGTTCTAGATTATTGAAGACCTGGAAGACCATGTTGCCAAGGTCTCCATGGAAGCTCTGAAGGCTCTGGAAGTGCTTTTGGAGATTTTTTGGATATTGGATGCAGACTGGGGGATAAAATGCGTGTTGTTAATGAGCCTGCCCTTGGTGTTCTCTGGTGATAGGGCAGTATAGTGATGGAGGGTTTCATTAAGACAGGCTAAAAACTGGGCAGGATTTTCATTCCATTTCTGAGTTATTTCCTTTAGTGTTTCAAAATTGATGGCTTTATGAGCTAATTTTTTAAGTCCCTCTGAGAGACACTCGACCATATGGTTACGGAGGCGCACTCCAGGAGTGTCAATTTGGTAATTCCAACTAGGATCTTTACAGGGTCTTCCCTTCCCCACTCTGGCAGGGTTTAGTCCATTCTCCATAGATCTTCAGCCTGAATCTGGACCTGGGTCCAGATCTGCTTCCTCTCCTCTGAAGTTTGGGTGGAGGTCAGGATGACATATAAATCATGCCCAGTCAGATCATATGATTGGGTTAGATATCTGAATTTCTGAGAGTATTTTGTGGGATCTGTGGAGAATGTATTTTGTGGGATCTGTGGAGAATGAACCTAGTCTCTGACTTATGTGGAATGGGTCTGAGAGAAAAGGGGACATGAAACCTGATGATACTTTCTGATCCTGCAAATTCTCGGAGTGGGTATAAAAGTTGTGGGGTCTGCAAGTGGAAGGTCCAAAGGTATGGCCAGATCTGGTTTGAGGTGGGGAAGCTGGGTCCACCATCTTTTCTTTCCAACCCATGGGTTGAAGAAGGCAGTTGGGAGGGAGATGGAGAGAGAGAGGATGGGGTAGAATTCTGCCTAGTAGTGAGGAAGCCGAGGTGGGAAGACTATGGGAGGGCAGAAAGTTGAGGGCTGTCTGCTGGGTCAAAGAACATAATGGGGAGTGGGAGGGCTCAGGGGGTTTGGGAAGGGATGCTTTGGCCTGTGCAAGGAAAATTTGAGAAGGTTCACAAGATGAACACAAAGAAATGTTTCAGAAGAGGAGTAAGGCCTGGATGTAAGGGACTTCTGACTATTTACCCAATATCCAATAGTAATTGTCCAGGTCCGAGGTCTGTGAGGATTGAAAGGTCAAAGGGCTCATTTTCAGGCCATTGTGAGCCAAGGTCTAGTAGGTACATAAGCCAAAAGGTATTACAGAAAAAGATGGTGTTTAAGGTCTTGATACAGCTCTAGAGGCTTGAGGTGAGTCAAGAGGGCTTCTTAGGCAGGGCAAAGTGACTCATGCCTGCAATCCTAGCACTCTGGGAGGCTGAGGCAGGTAGATTTCTTGAGCTCGTGAGTTTGAGACCAGCCTGAGATAAAGTGAGACCCCATGTCTACTAAAAATAGACAAACTGAAAGCAAGAGGATCTCTCTCTCTCTTATTTTTTTTTCTTTTTGTAGAGACAGAGTTTTACTTTAGTGCCCTCAGTAGAGTGCCATGGCATCACACAGCTCACAGCAATCTCCAACCTCCAACTCCTGGGCTTAGGTGATTCCCTTGCCTCAGCCTCTCAAGTACCTGGGACTACAGGCACCCACCACAACACCCAGCTATTTTTTTGTTGTTGCAGTTTGGCCAGGGCCAGGTTTGAACCCGTCACCCTTGGTATATCGGGCCAGCGCCCTGCCCACTGAACCAGAGGCACTACCTGCAAGAGAATTTCTTTAGCACGATTTAGAGGTTGCTGTGAGCTATTATGCCATGGCACACTACCCAGGGTGACCTTCAGATTCTGTCTCAAAAAAACAAAGAACAAAAAAAAAAAAAAGAAGAGGCACCTTAAACATGAGGAAGGGGGAATCCATGCCTGAGAGGTCCCCATATCCGAAACTAGAGGTAGAAAATAGATGAAGTTAAAGCAAGGATGAAAAGAGAAGTTACAAGGAAGAGGAGGTGGCCGAGGCTGGGGCCGGGGTAGTTACCAGGCGTCACTGAGGACCTTTAACCAGACCCAAAACAGTGTTCCAGGCCCACATGGGACATCCTCATGCACTAAGCACTGTATGCGTGAGTCTCACTTGCCAGGGTTAGTCCATGACTGGAACCGGATTTAGGAAGCACAGATTAATTTAAGAAGTACAAATATAGAAGAAAGTGGAAATGTTTGTTGATTGAGATATTTTGGGATATCTAAGTTTATATTAATCTGAGATGGGTTTTTTTTTAATATTTTATACTCTATTCCCTAATATTAACAGGTTAAGATGAAAAAATTTCCCAAATACTGATTTATAGGTAACATTTTTAAGTGATACACAAAAAGTTCAGTTTCACAAAGAGGAACATTCAGTGATCTATTTTAATGCAATTTTAATCCTTATTTCTACCTAAATGCAATAATAATTTAATAAGGTACATACATACAAAACCCATATATCCTGAATTACAAAGGAGTTTCCATGAGATTGTAACTTAAATCCATCCCTCTAAAACCAAATTCTCTATCTGTAAAATTTTACCTAATATGTTTCTTTTCATATGACCCTTTTCTGAGCCAATTAAAGAGATTTTTGTTTCATTTTTTATGCTGAATGCAACGTAAGAAATATAACATTGTAAAAATAATCATTGTATAAGAAAAAAAAAGCAGCTTCCACAGACACACACGGTTTCCATCGAGTATATTTTTCCACAATGAATAAGCACTTACAAATATGCAAATAAATCATTACCCTAAATGCTTATGTTGCCATCAATGCCATTCAACTTCTAGGCAATGTCATTCTTGCTACTGAAAACATTATTTTTAGAAGCTTCACCCAAAACTTGACAAATGGTATATTATAATCCCCAAAAAGTCTTAAATCAAAAAGGCTTTGCAACATGTAATATTCACATGAAACTTTGTCTCTCCAAGAAAATAAAATCATTCTTATTATTGGAAGAAAAGAATACAAAAATAAATCAGCCATAAGTGGTGCCTGTGTCTCAAAGGAAAAGGGCGCCAGCCCCACACACTTGAGGTGTTGTGTTCAAACTTGGCCCTGGCTAAAAACTGCAAAAAAAAAAAAAAAAAAAAGAGGAAAGAAAGGAAAAGTCAGCTTTTAAAACAGATAAACATCTATACCAATACAATGTTCTTTTCCTATATCATCCCTCTAAATGAAACATAAAAAATGTTCACAACAAAAATTTCTCAGACGACTTTCATATAAAAACTTTAGAATACATAAAGCACATATTTGAGCTTTCAAAGATGCCATATAGATTTCACATATTAAACAGATACAGCATAACTTACAATGGAACAGGTATGCCTAACACATGAACACTATTAATATTTCATTCCTGGTTAACAGTCAGAACTGAATGATTTGAAAGGTGCTTTATCTTATGTGTGGTCATTAAAACTCAATGAGTAATTCAAGTATGGTCATATAAAGGCAGGCGATTAATGCAATATCACTATAAAAATTAAAGTCATGAATATAAAGGCAGAAAACTTGGTTTCTACCTTTCATTTACATAGGCAGATATCAGGACCTTACTGTAGAAAATATAACAATTGGGTGGCACCTGTGGCTCAAAAGAGTACAGTGCTGGCCCCATATACTGAAGGTGCTGGGTTCAAACCCAGCCCCAGCCAAAAACTGCAAAAAAAAAAAAAAAAAAAAAAGGAAAAGAAAATATAATGATTCTTACATATTTTTTCCCTAGAACATAATGGAGTTTCAGAAACTACAAAAGATGTCAATATCCATAGTTTGCTTCATCAAATGCTTTTCTTGCCCATTATAATTCTCCATTCATGGTAAACAAATCTTTAACCCTAGCAAACTTCCTGGGGTCCTTTTGAATCAAGAAGATGATATCTTCAACTTGTATTGACCTCGTCTGCCAATAGAGATGGCCTTGGGAGTCATTTCAGTATTGACTCTACCACAATAAATATTCTTCAAGAGGAAATATTCTTCAAGAAGATCTATTGATTTAGTATAAGGATTCTTTTCATCTCCAAAGCCATACATCATACATCTCAATTCTTTAGCGAAAGTCTCTGTCTTTTACCCTGTCTACTTTCTGCACCTCCTCTAATTTCTTCATTTTGATCCTCAAAATCAGGTCTCCATCCTCATCTGCCACCCCTTCAGACCACCAGTATACAGCACCCAGCAGGCTCCCACCCAGCAGGTTTCACTACTTGCACACCCTCACTTCCGGTGAGTTCTACATTAAAGTGAGGTTTTTTAGTTTTTTTTTTTTAATTTTTATTAAATCATAGCTGTGTACATTAGTGCAATCACGGGGCACAATGTGCTGACTTCATATACAATCTGAAATATTTTCATCAAAATGTTTAACAAAGCCTTCATGGCATTTTCTTAATCACTATATGAAGACATTTCTACTCTGCATTTGGTAAGTTTCACCTGTACTCTTCTAAGATGTACTATAGGTGTGATCCCACCAATCGCCCTCCCTCCACACATCCTCCCCTCTCCCCTCCGCTCCCATGCCCTTTTCCCCATATTCTTGTACTATAATTGGGTTATAGCCTTCATATGAAAGCTATAAATTAGCTTCATAGTAGGGCTGAGTACAATGGATACTTTTCTTACTTTTTCTCAAAATTCTTGAGATATTTTGCTAAGAAGAATATGTTCCAGCTCCATCCATGTAAACATGAAAGAGGTAAAGTCTCCATCTTTCTTTAATGCTGCATAGTATTCTATGGTATACATGTACCACAATTTATTAACTGATTCGAGGGTCGACGGGCACTTGGGCTTCTTCCACAACTAAGCAATTATGAATTGGGCTGCAATAAACAATCTGGTACAGATATCTTTGTTGTGATGTGATTTTTGGTCTTCTGGATAAATACCTAGTAAAGGAATTATAGGATCTAATGGCAGATCTGTTTTTAGATCTCTAAGTATTCTCCAAACATCCTTCCAAAAGGAATGTATTAGTTTGCATTCCCACCAGCAACACTTGTGAAGTGTTCCCTTTTCTCCACATCCATGCCACCATCTCTGGTTTGGGGATTTTGTTATGTGGGCTAATCTTACTGGAATTAGATGGTATCTCAAAGTAGTTTTGATTTGCATTTCTCTGATCATTAAGGATGGTAAGCATTTTTTCATGTGTCTGTAGGCTGTGTGCCTTACTTTTTTTTTTTTTTTTTTTTTTTTGTAAGACAGAATTTATTCACAGAAAATATTAAGGCTCCTGGTAGAGGGAGAGAATTCTAGTGGGGAGAGAGAAGCTCTCTCCATTTCTCTCCCAGTCTTTCCCCATCTCCTCCTTTAGGCCTTTAGTCTCAGGGTATATATAGGTGTATGGGTTCCTTGGCCAGGAAA
>CAUYON010152897.1:0-10046 GCA_963573935.1 Arctocebus calabarensis | reverse complement strand
AAAAACAGAGCAGGAGGAATCACACTACCAGACCTGAGATTGTACTATAAATCGATAGTGATTAAAACAGCATGGTACTGGCACAAGAACAGAGAGATAGATGTATGGAACAGAATAGAGAACCAAGAGATGAACCCAGCTCCTTACTGCTATTTGATCTTTGACAAACCAATTAAGAACTTTTCTTTTCTTTTTTTTTTTTTTGAAACAGAGCCTCAAGTTGTCCCCCTGGATAGAGTGCTGTGGCACCACAGCTCATAGCAACCTCCAATTCCTGGGCTCAAGCAAGTCTCCTGCCTCCGCCTCCCAAGTAGCTGGGACTACAGGTGCCCGCCACAACGCCCGGCCATTTTTTTTTTTTTTTTTTGGTTGCAGCCATCATTGTTGTTTGGTGGGCCCGGGCTGGATTCAAACCCGCCAGCTCAGCTGTACGTGGCTGGTGCCTTAGCCCATTGAGCCACAGGCGCCGAGCCCTGAGATCTTTTCTTAAGACTTCCCTTTTACAGTAACTATTTCCCATTCTTCTTCAGAATAAGAAGAAACTAGAAAATTAGAAGGAAATCAGTGCAGTTTCTAAAAATTGTGCACTGGAATGGAGGTTATCCATGAAACACAAAGAGGGGACTCAAAATATGCAGCTTTTCAGATCACATTTACAAAAGGCTTCTCTTTTATCATAACTCTTGGTGAAAACTCACTGACCAAAGTACAAGAGCTAGGCGGTTACTTAGTACTTGGTAGTATTTTTGCATTTTCATAACCAGATGGTAAGGGAGTTTTTGCTCAAAGGCCATGAGCAAAAGATAGCCCGTAATCTCCTACGAGGAAGATCTGGTCACTCGAGAGTGTCAAATAATTGTGCAAAGTTCATTTCTGGCACTCAGGTAGCAGCAAGCCTCTCCAGCTGTGTGACAACTGGCTCTTCCATTTGCCTTCTACCAAAGGAAAATATTTTGTTTCTGTCCAAATTCAAAACCAAACTCAAAATTCAGGGGTTAAAGAAAACAATTCTGTAAACAGATGAGACAGACATGCTAAAACATTGGAAACATGCTATTTAAATTCAGACTTGTTAAACAGGATGCCCTTTTGTCACTGACCAAATTGTTAAATTGGTGCCTTGGCAAGAGCCTTTTGTACTTCTCTGAAGATTCCCGGGATCCAAACCTCTGTGGTATTAAAACAAACAGAGTAAATATTTTCCTTGCCGTTTACATCCCAGATCTAAATATTTCCAAGCATGTCAAACTCACTTTTCTCCACCACTCCCTGCAGGATCCGTGCAGACTTCAGCTGCCAAAGAACCCAGTTGAACTTGCCTAGGGAGGGGCTCTGTTCCTGAAGACAGGCAGAGCTCAGAGCAGAAGGCCAGAGGCAGTGTCTTGCAGCTGTGCTGCTTTGCTTGGCAGAGGGAAGGGCTGCAGGAGCAGGTGTGCTATCTGCTGGCTTCAGCACACAGGGAACGGGGAGGCTCCATTCTTGGCTGTTTGTTCCCTGAACTAGAATAAAGGCCGTCTCCAGGTTACAAACATCTGACTGACCTGTGCCTCACACCTACAGTTGGTGTCTGTTACAAATACCAAGTCAATGTACCTGTTCTAACCAACATACAAATGCAACTTAAGAACAAACCTACAGAAAAACCTGTCTCATTCATACACCGGGGACTTGCTTGTACGTGTACCTGTCATTCCTTTTTACCTGTTTGCAGAGAAGTGCCATGAACCAACCCCTCTGGGAAACCTGCATTTCCTTTCATTAGCAAGTTAGTATTCTAACATCATGGCTTTTGCCTCTAGCTAAGCTGACTATATCAGCGACATAAAGGCATTCCTCTGAAGAGTCCAGGAGAGAACGTTAGCAGACTGTCTCTTTTTCTCAGTCTCCTTTGTTGCATCTTGTGTTTTCCAAAGTGGAAGTTCTCTAGGAAAGAGACAGCAAAGAATCACAATTGAAATACGATGTCAGTATTTCTTTAGATCGTATGTCTTGGGGACTTACTCCACAAGTGCCCCAACATAATAGCAAATTACAGTACTCAGTGCACTCCCCCACCTTCTTTTGTTGTTATTGACAGCAAATTCTTAAACTGCCATAAGAAATTCAGTGTTATGACTCAACTGGAAAATAATGAATATACTATGGGCATTAATACCCTTGTCTCTGGGCTTAGTAAGTAGAGTGTAGGGATAACTCCCACTTTTAAAGAATGCCCTTTCATTTCCCTGGAGTCGTCTAATGTGGATAAGTACTGAGTGGCCCCAATAAGATCTTCCCTTTTTCAAGAACTTTCATTCTTTGGTTGCTGAGAATATTGAGAATATTGTTGACAATAGGCCACAGGCTGGCAGCACTGTCAAGTCAAGAATTGCCTTACTTTAGGGAACAACACGTGTACAAAGTTGACCAGTGAGTGAGTGTACAGTTCTGACTGTTGCAACCCAACTCAAGCAAACTCTGAGGGTTATTCTAGCTCTGGAGCTCCCTTTGGGATTCACTGGGGTTATTGTTGGGCTCCATGGAAACTCAGCTTCTCCCTCTGCCCAATCTGCTTCCTACTCCATGAAAGATATTGATCCCAAGGATGCAAATTAATAAAGATCCTAGACTCTAAATTAACTTCAGAATCTGTTTTCCAGGAAGCCCAGTCTTGGCCTCCTAAAGCCCTACACAGCCCTCCCCCCATGTGGGGGAGTCATATCTGTGTTTGATGCAGGCGTTCGTAGGAAAATCAGTTAAGATTATCTACGCTTATCTTGGTGAAGTCTATAGTCCAGTTGGAGTGACAGCATAAACAGATGAGAAGGTAGCTTATAATATTAGATAATAAATGGTAAGTAGCAGATGATAACCTGACATGGGGGCATATTAGAAGGAAGACCAGTTTTAGGACCAAATTGTTGCTGACTGGCTGAAGACCACAAGGTTGTGGTCACCCACTGCTACTCACAGGTGTTTTTCTCTGAAAGAAGTTTCTCAGTATGTAAAGAGGGTCCATCCGACACAGGAGCCTGATTCTGAACAGCCTTTCATCTGCTCTGTGCCTCATTGGGAGATTGCCAGACAATTCACAGTGGCAACAGGTAGAAAAAAAGTATATATTTCCATTAATAACGTTTCCTGTGAGATCCACCCAAGTTGGCCCTCTCCTGGGTTGCTCATGTTCCCAGGGCCTCTCAGCTTTCCCAATCCATGCTCCAAGGCATTGGCACGTGGGGAAGGCGCCCTGCCCTTCTTGCTGAGCTGGTTTATAGGTTTAGCCTTGCCAATCCAAATCCCAAAAGCTAGATTTCGCTCTCATCTATCTTGCCCTGGCCTTGCCTGGCATCCTCATTGCCCTCACTTCTACTTCTAAATTCTCATCTTCATTTTGCATGTTTCACCCTTGGACTCTGTCATGATCTCCCATCTCCTATCTCTCCTTTGTATAAAATCACAGTCTAAGATCACAGTCCCACATACAGGCTGTGGGCAAGTCGCTCAGTTTTCCTTACCTTCAGTAGTCTTACTTAGAGAATAAGGATGTTAATTCCTACCTCCCATAGATGACGATGATAATGGTTAATGAACTGGCTTGAAAACAAGAGTCTCCTGGGGTAAAGCAAAAACAAAACATAAACACAATGTCCTCGCAAGAGTCATTATATAATTTATCAAACATTTACTATGTGTCAAGCACTGTGCATGGTGTCATATCATAATATACATGTAACACTCAAATAGAAATTTCAAAGAACTTAGTGGCCACTCAACTTGGGCCACTTGAGACTTAAAACGTGATGTATCTTTGGCTGCTCAGACTTTACCCCAGATGTCTGGAACCACTTCTGTTCATTCTTGCATATGATCTTTCTCCCTCTATCCCATGCCCACCTTTCATTTTCCATTCTACTCCCATCTCAATCTACACTAAGCCTTAGCAGCTCATACCTCACCTAAAATGCTGTATTAATTAGTTTCCCTGACTCTTATAGCATTTTCCTGCTCAATTCTCTCTCACCATCAGTCTTGGAGCCAAGTGGAGCAAAGTTTTATGTGGGCAGTGTCTTACCTGCTAGCATGGGGATTTTGTTTACCCACGGAAAACTCCATAACTCCAAAAGAAAACTTTTGATTATGTGCCAAAGCCACATCATAAAACAGGATTGCTAATCTGAAGAGGACATTAATCATAGAACATGGCTCAATATTAAATCGAAATACACAACAAAAACAAACAGGACTAGTGCACAAACAATGCCTAAACACCTAGGAAAAAGTGAAGTTGGGACTAGTTTAAAAGCAAAGGATGTAAGACGTTTTAAACACTCCTTTTTATTTGAGATACAATCCGCATAGAATAATTTCACCATTTTAAAATATGCATATCAATGGCTTTTATTATACTCGCAACCTTGTAGGGGGCAGCATCACAATCCAATTCCAGAACACTTTCATAACCACGAGAAGAAAATCTGTACTCATTAGCGATCACGTTCTATACCCCCCTCACCCTCCCAACCACTAATCCACTACCTTTCTCTATGGATTTGCCTTTTCTGGACAACTTGCTTTGACTTCTGGTTGGTATTGCTCTGCAGGAGACAGCGACGTTGTACATACCTTCCTCTATACCTCCACCAAGTACTTCTCTTCATGCGTCCCCCTGACTTTGCTATCCTCACCATCAAGATTTTAATACCATCTTCTCTTCCCTTTCCCTTTCCCCACACAACCATTTACATAAGTGGAGTCCAAACTCTTTCATTTGTTATTAAGATCCTTCAGCCTGTGTTCCATCCTCTTAGCGATTTTGCATCCCCTTACCTTCATATCTACCCTTTAATTAAGACCAGATGTGATGTCACTTACTCTATTGTGTTTCATTAAATCTATCCAAGAAGTTACCTGTATCTTTTCATCACCCCCAGTGCCTGACTCATTGGGAGCAAATAACTAGTGCTTGCTGAATGAATACAGGAATAAGAAAGGAAAGTGGATGAAATGCCCCCAAGTAACCCCAATGTAGATGGTATATTTACATGGAGTTCTGGAAGACCAAGATAAAACTGTTTATTATATTATAATATAATATAATAAATATAATATTTATAAACTAGATATTTTTAAGCTTTGGTTAAAATAAAATATGATGGAGAGTTCTCTAAATTATTGGAAATGCACCTAATAACACCCCAACTAATGGCAAACTTATAACTGGAAACTAATCTAACCACTGGTTTTAAAGCAAATGAAGACCATTTGCCCGGTGAATTCAGGTTGTTATTCCACTGAGATTTAGATGTTAATAGAAATGTGGAATGAAGAGTCTGTATTCAATAGTTTTCCATTCTTGATATTATCTTCAACACCTCCACTCTATTCCCTCATGTGAAAATGATAATAAATCACCCTAATAACTATTTCTATACAAATAGGGAGAAGCACTAATACATCAACCTCTCTTCCCAGCAAGTTTGTTCTGAAGGTGGGGAGTGCACTCAAAAAAGTTTCTTTCTTTTGACATTACCTCTTAAAATTCCCTCAATTTATTGTGCAAATATTTTATGAAAGTCCTGTCCTGTGTGAAGCACAATGTTACCAAAAATTGATATACTAAAACTTTTGTGTTCGTGAACCATATAATTTAATAGTGGCTAAGTTAAAAAGAGATGTGTGCAGAAAAGAGGTTGAGATAAAGTGTTGGTGAGTTCAGGAAATGGTTAAATAGTTAAAATTTGGTTGGACTGTAATTAAAAAGGACTTTTTATTATTGTTGGCATGCTTTTTTTTTTACCTGATAGACCCTAAAAATATTGTACCTGATCATTTTTCCTCTTTGTCTGTCTACCAAAGACAATTTTGTAATTGCAGCTACATTATAAATTTATCCACAGAATAAATTTTATGTATCAGTGGAAACCCTAACTTTGCCTTATTGTCTATGCTTTTATTTTTCTTTTATCATTAGCTTTTTATTCTATTTTTACTTTTGTTTTATGTTATATATGTCATTAATCTATCTTATGATGGCTTATAAATATAGGATGGACATGAAGTTTGTGTGTAATTTACTGTGTTAAACTGTTTTAAATTGCACATGAACTTTATGTCTACACTGTATATAAATATGTGCATTTAGTTATACACATATATTTATATTTTTAATATAATTATACATGTACTTTTTAAAATGATGTGAAACATGAACACTAACACTAAAACGTACTTTGGTAGAAGGCATGGTGAAGGGAGCCTAAGAATTGCTTGCCCCTCTTTACTCTGACCAATTACAGTTTTTAAATGTCATCACATCATTTGGCTGAAATTGGCAAAGGTTTTCAATCAGCGAGGAGATATTTCTACATATTTACTCATAGTGTACTGATTCACACATGCTCTTGTGAATTGTTTGGTGTGATCATAGAGCTATATGTAAACAAAAAGCAACTTACTTACAGAGTGAGAAAACGCTGAATACGTAAACTGAGCTCCCTTTTATCTACCAATCTAACACTAATCTGTATAAAGTTAAGCTAAAGGTGAAGGTAATCTACAGAAAAGCAAAAGTCAATCTATGCAGAAGTAACCTGCACTGATGTCTAATTAATCAATGAGTGAGTCCACATGTGAACAATGATTTCTGAACCCGCATCACTGGTCAAAGTGCTGTATGTTTCACCTGCACTCTTCAGTTTGAGGCTGAAATCAGTCTTGCAGGTATATATAAGTCTTTTCATCTTCCAGGAAATAGACTGAGTCACAAAGTGGTTTAGTAATAATACTAGATGCACTGCGCTCAGGACTTTGCATGAATTAACACATTAATCCTCTCACAAAACCAATGTGGTAGAGTCTATTTATTTTTATTCTCATTTTATAAATTAAGAAATAACAAACAGAGATGTTACATAAATCTCCCAAGGCCATACACTTAGTAATAAAGCTGGGATTCAAACCCTAACAGTCTAATTCCAAAGTCTGTACCCTTAACCACTAAACAAAGTAATTTCCCCAAATTTATTTTGCTAAACAAATGACAGACTTTTGCTTATTTTACACTAAAGTCCATGCTTTTTAATTTAAGCCATGCTGATTTAGGATTCAGTTCAAACCACACCTACTAAGTACATCTTTTCTGCTGTTCTCAGACAGAATTTAGTTATTCTTTCCCCTGGGTATGTAAATAGATAGGAAGGAAGGAAGGAAGGCAGGAAGGAAGGAAGGAAAGAAGGGAGATAGAGATATAAAGATGAAGTAGAATGAATATAAATGGAGAATTGGTTGGGCTATATTTTCTTTTAATAATATTTTATATGTATATTTGCCTTTTAAAATGAGATTTCTTTAAATGTACAGATTACTTCATAATAAAATAAATATTAATTAAATACATTTCAAAAATATAAATGAGTCAATGAGTGAATAAAAGAATAACTTCATAACACATATGTCTGGTCATTTAAAATTTCATCAGTGCCTGAACTTCTGCAATTAAAGATTTGTCATTTTGACTTCAATCCTCTCATCCTTTGAAAAGGAAAGATCCTGGCCAGGGTTGCTCTTTCAGTCCATGTGTGTCTTTTGTGTTTTAAGATCAGCACCTTTACTACACCTTTTTCTAAGAATAGTTCTGACGACGCTAATTACAGACAGAACAAGAAGGCCAGAAGTCTTTCATCAGGTCAACAGAAATAACCAATAAAAGAAGCCTAGGACAATTGAAGTAGATGCTAGAAAATTAATTTTGTAGACTTTAGAACCGTTTTGAGGAAGCCCTGAACTTCATTGACTTTCTTAAATCTCACCCAAAGAAACATCATCTATACGTAAAATCCTTTCTTGATTAAAAGAAGTAAAGGATGATAAATCAGGAGTGACAAATAATTTAAAGTTAACAGGCCCATAAGACTTGAAGATGTAACCTGTGATGGGCAACAGAATCTCCCAGGAGCATTTGAAAGAGGTATCCCCACTGTCTCCAAACACAAATAACTTTCATCTGACCTCTCTAGGTTAGAAAAAATGAAAATTACTTCCCATGTGATTCTAACATAAGAAGTGTGGCAAAATAAACCAGATGTACTTTTACAAATCAATGTTCTAAGCCAAGCATCATCATATTCTTACCAATATATTGTCTACTAGCTCTTAAAATTTCTCTCCACATTCAAAAATTAATTTCAAGAGATGGTAGTGGTGGTATTGGTTGTATGTCTAGCACCAGGGCCAGCTTCTTGGAAGTATAACTTTTGCAGTCACAGAGGGCCCCACAGTTATAGGGGTCCTGGGCTCGGTTTAATGCTCTCTTATAACCATTTGGAAATACTGATTTTTAAATAAGGGTCCACATTTTTATTTTTGCACTGGGCCTCACAATTATGTAGCAATCTAAGGTGGCCGTTATTACTTGGTAGGAAGTTAGGTGGAACACTGGTGGAAAATCATATGTACCAAGTTTTTCAGATCCAGTGAACTCAATGAATAATGCAGTAATTAGTTAGACATCTTTATATGTCTAGAGGATTCTAGAAGAAGTCAGTTTATTTGGCAGGCTTTGTCTTGGTCTTTAAAAAAAGAGTGTTGGAGTAGAGGGTCTATAGGACACTACCTAGTTCTAGAATTGTGGAAGAAATTGCAATGCCCAGTTTCTTTGATTCCTCATCACACAGCAAAACATTTCCCTCTCTCCTTTGTCAATAGGTGTAGCTGTGTGTTACATATTTTCTTATGCAGCTGCTATAACAAAGAACCACAGACTGGGTGGCTTAAACTACAGAAATGTGTTTTCTCACCATTTTGGAGGCTATGAGTCTGGGGTCAAGGTGTTGGCAGGGTTGGTTGATTGCTTCCAAGGTCTCTCCTCTTGGCTTCCAGATGGCCACTGTTGTGCCCAGCTCAAGAGATCCCCCACATAAATCACCGAGAGACTGAATCTGATGCAAAAGCAAGGGGTTTATTTACAAGCCTGGGCTGGAGCCTTCACACCTGGCACAGCAGGAAAATGGAAAATCCCGCGGCCTCGAAAAGGAGAGGGTTTTTAAGGGTACATAAAGGAAAAAGGAAGGGGGTGGGGTGAGCTGATAGAGGTCTAGGGGACTGAATAATACTTGTCCTTGCCTGGTCTGGGAAGGAGCTGCTATCACTTGGGGCAGATACAAGGACGAGGGGCGGGGGAGGGAGTAAGTTACTTAAGGCTTTCGGTATGTAACTACATAATGAAGGCTGAGGAATAAGATGGAGTTAGTTTTAATAAAATGGAGTCAGCTTGATTTTTACACCACCTTCTACTTATATCTTCCAAAGGTCTTTCCTCTGTGCTCATTTGTGTACAATCTCTTCTTCATGTGAAGACACCAGTTATGTTCAGTTAGGCCCCAACCTAATGACTCCTCCTAACTTCATTAACTCTTTAAAGATCCTATCTGCAAATGCTGCATAGTTACAGTCTGAGACCCCAGTGGCTGCTTAACTAAGGCAAAGAAAACAATATATCTCAGTTTCTCTGAAGCTTTACTGATTTTTTTTTAAGGTAGCTGCTACAGCTCTGAATAGGGGGGGACAGGATAGAATTCAGTTTATAACATCATGTGACAGAGTTTGAACAATAGAAACATATGGGCAGGAATTAGAACTTCTACCTTTGGTTCAATCCCGTAGATAGCTCATACACATAGTTCCCCACCCCCTCCACCCCCTCTTATCCTTTACATATGGTCCCCCACTTCTGCCACCCCCCCTTATCCTACAGAACCTTATACACATGGTCCCCTCCTCCTCCACCCCTTATCCTATAGAACCTTATAAACATGGTCCCACCTCCTCCCCCCCTTATCCTATAGAACCTTATACACAGGGTCCCACCTCCTCCCCCCTTATCCTATAGAACCTTATACACAGGGTCCCCACCTCCTCCCCCCTTATCTTATAGCACCTTATACACATGGTCCCCTCCTCCTCCACCCCTTATCCTACAGAACCTTATACACACGGTCCCCACGTGCGGCGGGCGGGGGGGGGGGGGGGGGGGGGCGGGGGGGGGGGGGGGGGGGGGGGGGGGGGGGGGG
>CAUYON010152887.1:0-24413 GCA_963573935.1 Arctocebus calabarensis | reverse complement strand
TCTTAGGTGCCTGAGGGCTATCTACTTTAGCAGGAGCGAGAGAGAGTGTGTGTCTTAGAGAGAGTAAAGCAGTCATCTTAGAAAGATAGATCTCAGTCTTTAGTAGACCTTAGTAATCTTCAGCAGAGAGATGCCGTGCTGGCGTTCTGCAGGCAGGAGAGGAGACAGAGTCAGAGTAAGAGGGTCCATGATAGAATGCGCATGCTCCCGACTGCCTTCTCCTCCAGCCTAATATAAGGCTGATCTCAGGCCTCTCAACACCACAGGTGCAGAGACTGCCAATTTACCACTGCTCTCATCTCGCGAGCTCTCGTGCTTGTTAGGAGAGCTAAATTCCTCTCCATGCCCTTTCCACCCAGGTGTTCCATTATTGAGTTATACAGGTATTTTTTATAACTCTCACTCCTCTTAGCCATAGGCTATATAAGCTCCAACGCCTGAAAGTGATCGTGCACATGGCGGTCTTCCTGTGGCAGCTCTTACCCCACGTATCTGCTCTACATTGCCTAGTGGAAACCCTCTGTGATGGCTCTACCAATCACCAATTCACTTTTCGGTCTAACTCAGTTCCTAGATTAATCTGTTCATGGAGATTCCACCCTTATGATCTAATCATCTCTTTAAGGCCCCTGAATCTTATTGGCAAATATATTTTCAACACAAAAACTTTTGGGGGAGCATATTCAAACCCTAACAATGGAACAATAACCACATTCTCTGACCTGTGACTTCTTAGTTTCTTCCACTGAAGAGGCCACGTGTATATCCAAGGCCCCTTGACCTTTAGTTCAGCCAAGGTAGGTGCTTGTTCAAAGGGATGTTCGTAGACGTGACCCAAGTACGAGCTGTGAAACATATGCATTTGCATTCTCATTCCTGTCTCTGACACCATTTGAATCACAGCTGTGAGTTAGCATGCTACAGGGGAGATGTAGGGGACCCAGTATCTCCTGTTCTTCCACTAACTCTTCTACTAAGTTCCCAACATACAAGTGAACCAAACGTGGAAAAGCCATCGACCCTAAATGGCGAGACCACATTCTCATGAATAGTAAGTGTTTGTTGGTTGACACCATTAATTTTTGGAGTTATTTGTTATGCACCATCACTGTGGCAGCACATAACTGATGCAGAAATTTGTTCCAAAATTAAGTGCTATTATAACAGAAGTATAAAATATATGGCTTTGATTTTGGAGAAAGGTGACGATAGAAAAGCAGTGTGAGCAAGAGACTGGAAAAGTAGTGAAGGCCCTTCATGAAGCCTGAAAAAATATAACAACAAAACTTTTAGAGTAGGCTGAAGAAATGGCCACCTGTGTTATAACTCTGTAATTACCTTTTAAAAATGTTACCTCAGATGATTTGGCTTCTTTTTAATTTTTTTTTAATTTTGGAAGAATTATCTAAGCAAAATATTGAAAGTAGATATTGATTTATTTTTTGCTGTTTGTGGACAAATAAAATAAAAGGTGGACACTTGGAATCAAAATTACAAGGGAATGCAGGATGAAAAATAAAACTTCATGTATCTAGTGAGACAAAGATTCTAAAATTAAGATCTAACATTGGAATAAATATTAGATCAATAGTGTCATTATGGGTCCTTTGTCAAGACCTCTCAAAGAATGAAGGTCATGTTTAATAGATAGTCTAAGCTTGATAAAATACTTCTAGAGAACCCCCAAAACAAAATCCTTAAAAATCTCAACTGTCGAATAACTTGCTAGTGAAAGGCATTTATCAAAAACTCTACTTGGATGACTTTTGGATCATGGGATAAACTATAGTCAGACCCATGGAAACCCATAGGGGTTTTAAGGTGTTGTAATCACTAGCCAGATGGAACTGATATTTTTCAAACTGTAATATCACCTGAGAGCCTTTAATATCTATGGAATATTAAATTTAGAAAATATCCTTTAGGTAAGATCTTGAACTCACTATTTTGTTGTTCCACTTATATATACTGAAAAGGGGAGAAAGCTATATAGATTTGTTTCTTCAAAATTTATATATGTAAGTTTTGTTTGGGCTCAGTGGTTGTGTGAGTTTTGTACCTACGACTCAAAGCTTATTTGTGCAATGTCAGTTGGTAATTTTCACAGAGGCTAAAAGAGTTAAAGCTAACATTCCTGTATTCAAGGTACAGATGAGTTCAATGATCTATATCAGGCTGGGTCAGCACCCTTTTCCATTAAAGAGTCAGGTTGTCAGTATTTGGGGCTTTGTGGTATATAGGGTCTCTGCCACCATGGTTCAGTTCTACTGGTTTAGCTGAACTAGTCATAGACAACACGTAAATGAATGAGCCTGGCTGTGTTCAAGTGAATTCTACTTAATGGCCTATAGACTATACTTTTTCCAAATTCTCATTTAAATGTGGAACTTCCTTAAAACGTGGAACTTGAGAATAAAAGCACATGTGTCAAATAATAACATTCTGTTAACTTTTAGAATGAAGAGATCGTATGACATCAATCAAGATGAATGTGGAATATGAGAAAATATACATTTAAACCTTTGCAGAACTCCTTTCTCCGTTCTTAAGCTGATGGCACACTGACACTTACAAACCCAGCCACGTGGTGTGGGACCCATGAAGCCTGCATCTACTGATGCTCTGACTGACCTCTGAGTGAGTCACTGCCCACCTGGACTCAGGGGCAGCCATATACATGCTGTAGCATTTCACTGTGGAGATTTGTCACTCTTAATAGAATGCGTCCCCCAGGATACACCTGCATATCTGGAAGCTCAATTACATATGTCAATGTCCCTATGTGGATGTATATTTTGACCATAGATTGACAGAAGAATTACATGTTCCCTTTAAGAAGTAGTATGTATGCATTGGAGAAAGCCTCCTAGTTGTTGATTTGGTACTAATTCTAACTTTTTCAGCCATAATTTGTTCTGTTTTAACTAGGAAAACAAGCCATCTGTCGAATGTGATTCTCATTATAACATCACATATTATTAGTATTGTGGTTAGAGAAGCCCTCATCTAGATATTCACGTCTGCTGTATATGCTGGTGACTGACTTTTTTTTGGTACAAACATGAATTTAATCTTTTTTCTGGATTTTCATTGTAGTGAAAGTTGGAAGGAAGAAGAAAAATGAATTAGGAGTAGAATACTATTTTAGTCTAATTTTTTTAATGTATTTAGATTAGAAGAATATTTTATAAAAAGCAGTTCCTAATTTTTTACTCATACTTTCCTTTTTTTGAGACACGGCCCTACCTTGTTTCTGGGGCTAGAGTGAGTAGACTCAGCCTCACTCACTGCAACCTCAACTTCCAGGTCTCAAGAGATCCTCCAACCCCATCCTCCCAAAGTGCTAGGATTGTAGGCATAAGTACCACATCCACCTTTTACCCATGTATTGTTAGACCTATTTTAAAATTTCTCATCTTTATTTTGGCAAAATTAAAAGAAATCAGGATTTCCCAATAATCACCAATGAATTATTTTGGCATCTCCCTTGATTGGAAGAGCTAGATATTCAGAGACACGTATCTCCATGATCAGTGAAAATTCTCCCTTGTTTAGTTTCTTCCTATTCATTCATACTCCAATTTGAAAGCATTTCATGAGGATACACTATGTCTAATAAGCTCTGCTGTTGACAACACAGAGATTCCTTGAACTCGCACAGATTAAAGTTTACTGGGTAAGAGAAAATTTTAAACAAGTAAATTTAAATGTATATGATATAAAGGGAAACATCATGTATAATAAAAACATGAAAATAGGAACCAGATTTTTTATGGACGACAAAGGAAAGCTCTTCTAAGTAAATTACTTAATTTGCTGCCTAAATCTGAAGAATGAGCAGAAATTAGACAGTGGAAGGGTTGTGTGGACAGAATTTCAAGCAGAAGAAAAAACAGAATATAAAGGACCTAGGAGAAATAAAATTTGATATACTTCAGGTGAAAGAAGGTCACTGTGTCCAAAGCTTGATAATAAAACAAGAATGTTAGAAAGTAAGGCTGGAAAGTTGGATTACAGGGAATTAATTGAGGCCTTCTAATGATTTACGGGTTTTAGATTTAAACCAATCAACAGTGGACATTCACCAAAGGGTTTTAATCAGGGAAGAAGCATAATTAGCTTCTTATTTAATAGTATTCCGTTTGTTTTCTTTTTAAGAGCTAAAAGGGAATATGAAGAGATTGCTGTTGCCCAGGGAAAAGAAAAAGGGCCGTGTGCACGTTCTGTTAACGCATGTACAAGTGAAAGAGTTTGTATGTTGGAGAAATGTTGAGGCAATTAACTGGAATTTGCCTGTTTTAAACAGCAGCTGATGGAAAATAGCATGTCCACTAGGACAACTCCTAGATTGCTCGTGCTCATTTGGGCCAGGAATTAAGGCCATTTGCTGAAATAGAAGCCTTTTACATTCACGGCATCAAAGCAAGAATTGTTTCCTTCTCTTAGATATGAAGGAAGTGCCCTCACTATCCAGATATCACCTGTTTTAGTGAACTTACCCGGAATAGCCCTAGTCTTGTTTTTTTGGGTTTTTTTTTTTTTTTTTTGATTTTTTGGCCGCACCTGGGTTTGAACCTGCCACCTCTGGTATATGGGGCCGACTCCCTTCTTGAGCCACAGGTGCCTTGCTATTTTTGCTTTGAGGGTCGTTGCGTGCAAGCCCTGGCCTGCTTTGAAAGCCGACTGGGAAATGACGCTGAGGGAAACAGCCTATGTCAGTCGAAAACACCAAGTCTGAGAATGGCTGGAGAAGGCGTCCGTTATCGCAGGCCAAGCAGAAAACCCAGACAGTGCTGCCCCTCTCCGCCCTCTCCAGAAGGCTTCCATTCATTTCTGAACGGAGACGCATATGCAAAGTGCAAAAATGCCAAAACATACGGTGGAAAGAACCCCAGGTCCCCAGAAAGACTAGACAGAGAAGCTGGGTAAAGGTCAGGGGGCGCTAACGAATGGCCAAGGGCATATTAGGAAGGGAAGGGGAAACCAGCTCTCTCCTGCAGGGGAGGTAAGCCGGGTTTCCGAACCAAACGTCTCATCAGAAGTTCAAAGAACTGAACCTCTCCCCCTGTGGACCCTTGGCCCACGGGGGTCCATTCTCTCCGGGCCTCTGGACTTGTCACGTTTGTGGTTGGATGAGCCCCCGTGTCTGCACGCTTCCCCCGAATGCCCCAGGATCAGGTGGGGCTCCCTGCCGAGCAGTCAACTTATCGACTTCCCCATTTGGGTTTAAATATGTCAACTAAAATAAGATCTTAAGGCTACCTCTACTACAGTAGACTCTACCCGTGGGCCCCGTCTTGGCCAAGGATTACCCTACAACTGAGTTGGGCCTGAGAATGGGTCAGACGCACCTCTGCCTTCTGGCGCTGAGGCTGCAAAAGCCTCACCTCTGTAACAGAAGAGTCGCTTGTCTCTGGTTGACAGGCTCCTTATCTTAATTCAAAAAATTCCCAGCCTTTAGACACAACTTCATTTCTGTGGCCAATTACGAATCAAAGAGTCTTTGAACTTACCTAGACCCTGTAAGATCCCTGGCCACCCCCACCCTGGCTTTGGATAGCTGACCTTCTCAGGCCAAACCAATGTAGCCTCCATGTATTGATTTATGAGTCTGTATGGGACTCCTGTCTCCCTGAAATGTGTAAAACTAACCCTTAACCCAAGCACAGCAAGTCCACTTGCTCAAGGCTTTATGGGGGTGGCCCCGGGCCATGGTCCTCGTAATAAACCTCTTCAAATTATTTTACAAAGTTCGGTTTCTTTTCTATTAACAAATATAACTTTTAACACAAGGTTAAAATCGATAATGGTGGCATGCCAGAGTTCTACTTATATTGAATCATGTAATATTATGTCAGCATCTCTGCCTACAAATGCAACTATTGAATTTAGGAGAAATATACACATTTTTTGTATATTTTAGATTTTAAATTGTTTGTCTTGAAATTTATTCAAATGTTAAAAAAATTCAAGTTTTTCAGCATTCAAAATCTGGTCATTTTGCCTTATTTAGTATTATTTTTAACTTAATATTACTTAAGTTATCACTTCTTTAATTTTTAAAAGAAAAGAAAAATACTAAAATGGCAAAGACTGATGTACCCCAGAAGAAAGCTATTGAATTTCCTAGAGAGACACTACTTAAGGGGGTCTTTTTTTTATTTTGTAATAAGCATTATATTTAATTTCACAGAGTTTCCTCATGTTTATAAAGGGATTAATTATTTTTCAAATCAATTCTAACTCTTTCATACAAGCAGATTTATGGTTCTATTTTTCCCCCTGATGGCAGGATTTGAAATCAATAGTAAAGAAAAATAAGGATTTTTAAAAAAATTATATGTTTTTACTCCCTATGAACTATGGAATTATTTGTAATATTTGCTGTGCATACTAAGACTAAAACAGTCATTCAATAATTTAACACTTTGTTAATATTCCTGAACTAATACATGCAATTGATGACAGCAACCATTCGCTTGGTTAAGTTTTATAGAAAAACAAAAAAATACTGTTGGAATACTGTGGGAAAAAGAGCTATCCTACTTAGCAGTTAAGATTCTCACATTCATTACTTTGACCCAGGAAGAAGGGATGAATAATAATTTTTTTCTTAAGTTCCAATTCTTCAAAGTAATAACTGTTTATACATTCTTCTTTAATTCACCACAGAAAATTTAGTTCATTTCTTTTTTTGTCATAACAGTGTCTAACTTTGCCACCCTCTGTAGAGTGCTGTGGCATCACAGCAACCTCAAACTCTTGGGCTCAAGTGATTCTCTTGCCTCAGCTTCCCTAGTAGATGGGATTATAGGTTCCTACCACAATGTCTGGCTATTTTCTTTTCTTTCTTTCTTTCTTTCTTTTTTTTTTTTTCTTTTGTGTGTGTGTGTGGTTCAGCGTGCTGGAGCTGGCTTCCAACCCACCAGCCCCAAAGCATGTGGCCAGCACCCTAACCCTAGCTATGGCTGCCCAGCCTATAGTTTTACTAAAAACAATCATAAGGAAACTCACACTTCTAAGAGTGAATTCATCAATGAAATATAATCTGCTATCATAATCTTTAGAAATATGTATCTGTGACACATAAGTTGCCCCTCCCACCACCAGCAATTTGGGAGGAACTAAATGAAGTTTTGAACCTCTGGTGCCATTGTCGCCATGACACCATTCTACAGGTGACGGAGTCGTTTTTAGGTTGATTTAGCGCTTGATAAAACCCTTCTGATAAGGATTCCAAATAGCCTTGTCATGGTGTAAGGAAACTGGCCAAAGAGTACCACGGACTAGCAGTACCTCTGAGGGGAAAAGAGCTTCACAGGACAGGGTTGTGCCCTGAAGAGATGTGGAAGGCACCTTGCTCCAGCTTTTCCAACTTTCTTAAATTAGCAGTTGGTCCATTCAAGCCTTAATTCATGGACTAAAGAATGCAGGTCATCTTTGTCCTTCTTCCCTTAATTTCTCTAGTTATCTTAGAGATTCCTTGGACTGTTTTGTCATTTCATACCACCCCAGTTGCTTTTTTTGATAATTCTGCTTTTTTTTTCTAACACATTCTACTTCTTAAATGAAAATGAGAGAATTGGAAAAGGAATACATTTTCATCAAAATTGATTTTTCTATGCATAGACTATGGTGTAAAAATTCTGGAACCCAGAAAATTCAGTGTGAGACCATTTGGATCATGTGTTGGCAAGCAGTTGCTATAGTTTAGTTTTGGTAAAGATCATTAATACTATTATTAGGAATCTCAAACAGTAAGGGTGAACCAAGGACAGAAATAAAATCTGGGGGCTCATGATCATAAAATTAAGGTTCGATCCTTGCCAGAACAAATTGTAACACCTGTGTGTATGTATCAATGGCTGAGAAGTCAATATTTGTTAGCATTCTCGGTGGGGAACAGGCTTTGGTACCATTCATCTGTGAGCACACATTGCATAATCATCATTTATGAGACTGCTTCCTACTACATCCTTGCTGGGTTCAGCTCTGTATCTGCATTTCTGAATTAGTCCTGGCATGATAGAAAAACCCTGTAATTTGGGGGTAAGAACCAAATAAATATAGGAAGGATAAACATTATTAGAATAGAAAATGCTTCTCTTTTCTCTGTAATGGTGAGAAAAATTAACATCCAACAATCAAAGTACACCCAACACTTGCCTTTTGTAGTCATGTTTCCCTTTAACATCTACTGGGTGGTGCCGATGAGCACCGACAGTGGTGTACGGAAATTGCCACTGTAGAGATGTTCTGCTTCTCACAGCTGTCAGTAAAGCCTACGCTAATGCATCTTGAAAGAGTGATTAATAGGTTTTGACAATATCATTGCATTGCATATTTAATCAGATTATACATCTGTTAGAACTGGTTTGCTTCTAACATCTGCAGTCAAAATCCACATTCGGCATTCACATCATCGCCTCAGCAGAAAGCATGAAACTACTGTTTCTGTCAAGTTGACTGTTAACAAGGTAAAACCACATGCCAGAAACAGATTAATCGTGACTTTTAAACATTTGAAGTAATATTTTCTTCCCAAATTTCCTCGAAATTCATCTGTGCCTAAAGGAATGCTCATTAACAAGGAGGGAAGCAAACATGTATAATTATGAGCTACAATCTCAAAAAAGAGATGCACGATGGTTTGGTATCATACTAAGTGTGGTATTCCTTGGATTTAATTTCAAAATATTTTAAATGATAGTGATTGTCTAAGAAGGTACAAACCCCAAGACATTTCAGCTGATAAAATTCAATGTGACAATTTTTATTTTCATATGATTAGGTTTAACATAAAATGTCGAAGAAATTTACCCAATTGCAACAGATTTAGAATTCAATCCTGTTTTCTTTTCAGTATTTATTCACTTCCCATAGGTAGTTGGAAAACGTTCCTTTTACATGAGATGCCATTTCAATACTGCTCCTTTTTATCTCAAAAGAACAGTAACTTTCTCCATCTTTCATAATCTCGGTCTGGCATTTCACTAGCGAGCTAGTCACCTGCCTTTCCTGTTTGCTGTAACTAACACTGACTCTTCAAAATCTGCAATCTGCTTTGAACTGACCGGAGTAATAAAAGTTTATGACCAAAATTACCAATGACATCTACTTATAAACCCCACATCACTTGATATGGGGTCACTTTATACCCCATATCTTACTTGATCTCACTGTACAATTTAGCAACACCACTCACTCCATGTTCAAAACATTCCTTTTTTTTTTAATGTCTGTGATCTATCCATGCTTATTCTTTTTCAGACTTTTTGGACATTACCTCTAAATCTGGTATAATCCCCTTCCTCTCACTTATCCTCAATTACCACATCCCAACTACATCCATTGATCATTTTTTCCAATATGAATAAAGCTAGTATAAATAGTTGTTCACATAGTTTTATGTGGATATGTCTTTTTTGTTGTTGAAGAACTACATAGGATTATAATTGGTAGTTTATGGAAAATAATATTATCATCATTATTATTTTAGGTTAATATGAGGATACAAACAACCAGGTCACAATATTTGAATTTGTTATGTAGAGTTCCTCTTGTAGTTATGTCCCACATCCTAAATCTGTGCCATACACCCCAACGTTGTGTCTATTAAGTGGGAGCACCCAATACCCCCTTCTCTTCTCTCCCCTCTTGATCCCCCTCCCCCAAATGAATTGATTTTTTTTTCTCCTATGTGGACATGTATTAGATCATCTACTGGCTTTGTATTAGTATTGAGTACATTGGATATTTGCTTTTCCATTCTTGTGATGCTTTACTAAGAAGAATATGTTCCAACTCCATCCAGGTTAATACAGAAGATGTAAAGTCTCCATCTTTTTATGCTTGAATAGTATTCTATGGTACACATATACCACAGTTGGTTAACGCTTTCTGAGTGATGGGCATTTAAATTGTTTCTACATCTTGGCAATTGTAAATTGAGCTGTGATAAACCATCAAGTGCAAATGTCTTTATGATAAAATTATGATTTTTTTTTTTTCTGGATAGATGCCTAGTAGTGGGATCATGGGGAAAAAATGGGAGATCTGAGTTCTTCAAGATTCTCCAAACTTCTTTCCAAAGAGGCTGCATTAGTTTGCAACCCCACCAACAGTGTAAAAGTTTTCCCTTCTCTCCACATAAGCACTATCTACAACTTTGGGACTTTGTGATGTGGGATAATCGTACTGGGATTAAGTGATATCACAGGGTGGTTTTGATTTGCATTTCTCTGATGATTAGGGACAATGAGCATTTTTAAAAATATGTTTGTGAGTCATTCATCTGTATCCTCAGAGAAGGAATGTTCTCTGTTCATATCTCTTTCCCACTGATAGATGGGATTGTTGTCTCTTTTTTTGTCAATTAATTTGAGTTCTCTATAGAACCTAGTTCTCAAGCCTTTGTCAGATTGGTAACATGTAAATATCTTTTCCCATTCTGAAGGTTGTCTATTTGCTTTAATTGTTGTGTCCTTAGCTGTGCAGAAGCTTTTCAGTTTAATTAAGTCCCATTTGTTTATTTTTTGTTGTTGCAATTGCCACAGAAGTCTTCTTCATAAAATCTTTCTCCAGGCTGACATCCTCAAGAGTTTTTCCCAAGCTTTCTTCTAGGATTTTTATCATTTCATGCCTTAGATTTAAATATTTTATCCATAGTGAGTCAATTTTTGTAAGTGGGTGAAATGCGTGGGTCCAATTTCAGTCTTTTACATGTGGTTATCCAGGAAGCTAGCACCGTTTATTGAACAGGGGTTCTTTTCCTCAACGTATGCTTTTGTTTGGTTTAGCAAAGGTCAGATGGCTACATGCAACTGATTTTATCTCTTGGATTTCTGTTTGGTAACATATGTCTATGTCTCTCTCTCCTTTTTTTTTTTTTCTTGCTAATACCATGCTTTTTTGATCACCATGGATGGGCAATATAGCTAAAATCTCATAGAGTGACGCCTCCTCCTTTGTTTTAATTACTAAAAATTGTCTTGACTATACAAGTTTTTTCTGGTTCCATACAATATGAAGAACTAATTCTCTAGTTCTTCAAAGCATGATGTTGGTATTTTAATGGGGATTACGATGAACCTGTAGAGTGTTTAGGGAAGTATAAACATTTTAACAATGTTGAATCTTCCCAGCCAAGAACATGGCTTGCTCTTCCATTTGTTAATTTCTTCTGCTATTTCCTTTTTTAGGGTTTCATAATTTTCTTTACAAGGTTCTTTATGTAAAGGAAGCCAAGAGCCAGACGACCTCTGAGCAAGATGATTTTGGGGGGGCCCTCGGGCAATTTGTCCACAGGTGCTCCTTGCGGAGAAAGAGCCCAAGCCCATTGGGATCCTTAGGCACAAAGTTATTGTCTAATACTCCGCTCACCTGTCTTGTGCTGTCTCAATAAAAGGCTACTGCAGAGGTGCTCTGGGCTACCCTGCAATCAAGGTTAGCCCGCCTCCTGCAAGCTTGTACTTCTAATCCACATCATGCCTGATTCCTTCCTGCAGTGATTGAGTCCAATATCTTCACTTCTTTTTTTAGGTTTATTACTAGGTATTTAATTTTCTTCAAAGCTACTGTGAAGGGAATTGTGTCTTTGTTTAGCTTCTCAACTTGGTAGTGACTGGAATATATTAAGGCTACTGATTTGTGAACATTGGCTTTATACCTGGAGATGTTATCTTATTTCTTGATCACTTCCAGGTGTCTCATGGTTGAGTCTCTGGGATTCTCTACGTATAAGATCACATAGAGAGAAAGAGTCTTTGAGACTTTGAATTTCTCTGCCCCCATTTGGATGCCCTTTCTATTCTTTTCTTGCCTGATTGCATTGGCTAGAACTTCCAGCACTATCCTGAATAATAGTGGTGATAGTGCACATCCTTGTCTGGTTCAAATTCTAAGTGGAAAAGCTTTTGGTTTTACCCCATTCAGTGTCATATTAACTGTGGGTTTATCATAGATGGTTTCAATCAGCTTGAGAAATATGCTACCTATGACTATATTCTTATGTATTGTTGTTACAGAAGGATGCCGAATTGTATCAAACGCTTTTTCTGCATCTATTGAAAGGATCATATGGTCTTTGTTTTTGCTTCTATTGGTATGCAGAATTACATTTATGGATTTGCATATGTTAAACTGGCCCTCCATCCTTGGGATGAAACCTACTCGAGTGTGATGTATTAATTTTTTTTTAATGTGTAGCTACAATATATTAGCTAAGATTTTGTTGAGTATTTTTGCATTGGTATTTATTAGTAAGAATGGTCAGTGGGTCTCCTTTTTCAGTTGTGTCCTTTCCTGGTTTTGTAATCAGGGTGAAGTTTGCTTCATAGTATGTGTTGGGGAAGAGTTCTTTCTTCTCAATATTTTGGAATAGGTTCTATACTATAGGTACCAGCTCTTGTAAAGTTTGATAGAATTCTGGTGTGACGCCATCTGGTTGAGGACTTTTTTGTTGTTGTTAGAAAAATTTTTAATTGTTTCTTTAATATCAGTGCTTGATTCTGGTCTGTTCAAGATATCTATTTCTTCCTGGGTAAGTGTAGGGAGATGATGGGATTCCAGGTATCAGTCCATTTCCTCCATGTTGTCAAATTTCTGGGCATAGAGTTTCTTGATTTAGTCACAGACAATCTCTTATATCTCTGTGATATCTGTTGTTATTTTCCTCTTTTCATTTCTGATTGAAGTTATTAGAAATTTGACTTTTCTGTTTCTTGTTAATTTGGCCATAGGATTATTGATTTTATCTTCTCAAAGAACCAACTTTTTTTTTTTTTTCTTGTAGAGACAGAGTCTTACTCTATGGCCCTCGGTAGAGTGCCGTGGTGTCACACAGCTCACAGCAACCTTCAACTCCTGGGCTTAGACAATTCTCTTGCCTCAGCCTCCCCAGTACCTGGGACTGCAGGCACCTGCCACAATCCCTGGCTATTTTGTTGTTGTTGATGTTGTTGTAGTTTTGGCCCAGGCTGGGTTTGAACCCACCACCCTTGGTATATGGGGCCAGCACCTTACTGACTGAGTCACAGGCGCCGCTCTAAAGAATCAACTTTTTGTTTGATAAATTTTCTGAATGATTCTTTTGTTTTCAATTTCATTTATTTCTCATTTAATTTGGTACTTTTCTTCTGCTAAGTTTGAGATTGGATTTCTGCTCCTTTTCAGTTTAAGACAATTCATTAGGTTATTGATATCCTCTCTTTCTGTTTTTTTGAATGTAGTTTTCTAATGTCATAAATTTCTCTCTTAGGAATGCTTTTGCAGTATCCCATAGGTTTTGGTAACTTGTAGGTTCATTGTTAAAATGTTTGAGGAATTTAACAATTTCCTCTTTTATCTCTTCTTGAACCCAACTATCAGTCAGCATACAGTTTAGTTCCTATAACTTTGTATGGAGATGAGAAATTTTATTGAGGTTTGATTTGTATCCTAGGTATGATCTATTTTGGAGTATGTTCCATGGGCTGATGAGAACATGTATTCCTTAGCTTTGTGATGGTGTGTTCTGTTTATGTCTATTAAGCTCACTTGTTCTAGGGTTACATTTAATCCCTTGTATTTTTGTTAGTTTTTGTTTAGAGAACCTGCTCTGTTTTGTTAGAAGGGTGTTAATGTCCCCAGAATTACGATGTTATGGGATATCATATTGCTCAGACTAGTCAAGTCATTTTGGTAAACCTGGGAACATTTAAGTTGGATGCATAAATATTTAGAATTGAAATATATTCGTTTTGTATTGTTCTGTTGACCAGAATGAAGTGACCATCTTTGTCTTTCCTAAATTTAGTGGCTTTAAATCCACTGCGTCTGAAAATAAGATTGTGACCCCTTCTTTCTTCTGATTTCCATTTGTCTGGTATATTTTTTTATGTTCTAGCTTCAAGATTCTTTCTTCTCCACAGTATAATCTGTTATTGATCCTTTTTAATGCATCTTTAAGTTCACCAATTAATGTCTTTATTTATTTAAGCTCTGCCCTATCTTTTTATATTCTTCATATCTTTCATTCATTTTTGGTTCTATTTTCCAACTTCTTGTGAATTCCCTTCATTGTCTTTGCCATCCATATTTTAAATTCCCTTTCTGTAATTTCCAGTAATCTTTTCTAGGTGAAATCTTCTATGGTAGCTGCGTCATGGTCCCTTTGGAGGTTGCTCTGTTTTGGTTTTTCACATTGTGAGGATTTTTCCTTCTTATGTGTTTTTCATCTTATTCACTTCCTTCCCTTACTTTTTCCTTTTCATTAACTCGTCCACTTTAAATTACGTTGTCTCAGAGCTTAGGTATTGAAGTGGACTTTTGGTATAAGGGAAGATAAAGGGAAAGATTGAGAAAGGAGAAAAAAAAGAGAAAGAGAAAAAATAAAGAAAGAAAAGAAGAGGGAGGAAGGAATTCAAGAAAAGGAAAGAAAAAGGACACTATGAGAGAAAGAGTGGCAGGAGAAATGGAGGTGTTCAGCAAGATGTGTGGCCACACCTGCAACCCTAGGACTTTTTCGAGGCTGTCTATGTACATCCTTCAAATTCAGGAGCTCCTTACTAGCCTGAGGAAAAGCAAGACCCCACCTCCACCAAATATAGAAAGAAATAAAAAACAAAATCAGCAGTACATCATGGTGGGGCCCAACTAATACTGTTTTTCCAAAAGCCAAAGGTAGAAGGATGCCTAGACCACGAGCTCATGACCTCCTTGAGCCAGACAAATACCATGGCCCCCCAGCACTCAGAGACAAGGACAAAAAAATAGACAAATAAAATAAAAAATACAATTATATAAGGTAAAAATAATAGGATATCTTAGTTGTTGTATGAGAGACTTATGTGGGAAAGATGAGAAAAGTAGAAAAATCTCTTCCAAAAGAGAAGAAAAAGAGTAGAAATAAAAAAGAAAGAGGCAATAAAAGGGTCTAAAAAAATAACAAAAATGGAGGAGCATTGCTATGGAAGAATGTAAAAATGAAAAAAAAAATGGAAATACAACCAACCAAAACAAAAAACAATAACAACAACAACAACAAAAGCACATCAAGTAAGAAAATTTGGAAAAGGAGCAAGAAATGTATGAAATATATATAAATATGTGATTAACTATATCTATACATCAATATATTGCCTGGTCACCAAGTGGTTCTGTGGTGTCAGGAGACAGAACACCCACTTGCTGTATGAGATGGGAGCTGAAAGTCACTCTCTCAGTTCTATTTTCCTGACTTATTTGGCATGCAGTATCTGTGGGATTGGGGTCCTGGAGCTCTTCCAGATTCCTTAGGAGGCATGTCACAGTGGTTTTCTTGGACATGCTGGGGATGCTTGGCTCACCCCAAGGATGGCTTTCCAAGCTCAGAAGGTGCACCAGAGCCAGCCATGTACTAGGACCCTGTGGACCATTCTTCCCATGGGCCTTCCCACAATGGTGGCACCCAGCTAGTAGCCAAGCCCATGGAAGATCCACCCCACCCAGTATTCAATCCTGGAATCTGAATGCTGTTCAAGTACTCTCACTTGTTTAAGCCTTCCAAAGCAGCTCCAGCCAAGACTTTAATCCAAAATCAAAAACCTGCAGGACAACCTTTCCCTTTCCCTGTCCCCCGTCCTCAGCAGAAGGGTTGGCTGACCAGCCCCTGCCCCTACCCACGCACTTGCCTTTTGCGCTAGTCTTCCTCGGCTCCACACTTTGCTGGACCATCACTGTTGTACTGTTCTCCCAGAGAAATGTTCCTGGATGGGTTCCCCCAGCCAGAGGTGATTGGAGTTCTCTTTCCCCTGTCTTTCCACTAGTGACCAGTAAGGAGATGTTTCTATTCTGTCATCTTGCTCCAATCTTGGAAGTATAATTTTTAATTGTTAGAAATTACAATTGTTTTAAGAAAATTATAATAAAATTGTGCCTTCATGCCAGTAAAGCATGAGATGCTTGCAACTCCACAGGCTCACCAGACGTAGCACTTTAAAGTTATGCTCAGGGAAGACCTTCAGTAGCAGGAAATATATTAGTAGGAGCTTCAGCAAAATGGTGCACATCCAAGTGGCCAAAGAAAAAGTGGACACAGGGAAGTACGTGTGCAAATCTGCTATGGGAATTACGAGCTTTGGGGGTTCAAGATTAACAGGAAAGCCAGCAGATCAGTAATGGGAGTATGCTATGCTGTGGCCAGTGGTGTGAAATAAATAAAATTTAGAGAAATAAACTGAGGCCATATAATGAGCATGGTGTATGTTATGAAAGGAGAAACCACTGGAGAGTTTTGAGCAGGAAAGCAAAATGACTTGATTTAGAATTTGTTTTGTGTTTAGCCAAAGAGATTTGCTAGTTTCTAGCTTGCCGTTTAGGTGTTATGTGTAACATTTATCAAGCCTAAATTTTTATTGTGATGCCCGTAATGTTGCTGTCTCAGAAACATACTTAAATACAATAAACTCAGGAGCAGCACTTGTGGCTCAGTGAGCAGGGCGCTAGTCCCTTATACCAAGGGTGGTGGGTTCAAACCTGGCCCTGGCCAAACTGCAACAAAAAAATAGCTGGGCATTATGGTGGGAGCCTGTAGTCCCAGCTACTCAGGAGGCTCAGGCAAGAGAATCGCCTAAGTCCAGGAGGTGGAGGTTGCTGTGAGCTGTCCAAGAGCTGGAGGTTGCTGTGAGCTGTGATGCCACAGCACTCTACCGAGGGCAAAAAAGTGAGACTCTGTCTCTTAAAAAGAAAAAAAAAAATACAACAAACTCAGTCCATTGAAATGACATTAAGGACTTCTTAAAACCAACTTTGTTATCAAAGTCCAAGATGATTCAGCTTGCTTGTAAAATGGATATATTCTTCCAGTGTCATAGTTAAAATTTATCTACTCTTTAATAATTTATCTGAAAAGAGTAGATTAAACTTGATTTTCTTTATATATCTTATTTCTCTGTTCATCAAAGATTTACAGTGTTGGTATATGTTGGCCTTCCTGCGCTTTGCATACCTACTCAGTATTTTATATTTATCATTTCAACTTTTTTACTTTACCTTAAAGACATTATTTTAATGAATAAAGTTATTTGGATGAGCCTACACTAATGAAAGGCAGTTATGTATTTGGTTAAAACCCTGAGAGGGACTTACAACATTGCTGGTTTTTGTCCAAACTAAGTTGTTGCATAATCCCACAAAAATTACTTAAACTTCATCTCAGTCTCTACTTGATAGAACAGATTAATAACAATGTCTACTTTTGAATGTGCTCCACATCGATAATGTATTAGAAGTTACCGTGGTAAAGTACTTTAAAAACAGTGATCTAAAATACTCATTAGAGTCCCTGTATTGGAGATGGAGCTTTTACCCCACATGCTCTGATTTTGTAATTAACAATGAATCAAAAGAAGCTGTTAAGTTTCTGTGGCCTATCTATTCTTAATAAACCTCATGCTGCTTAATGCACAAAATTCTATCGTCCTCTCAATACGTTTATAGATATTTATAAGATTGAATATAATAGTATGTTTGAGAGATAATTATTTTTATAAGAGTTTACAGAGAATTATTTCAACATTTATCTCTTCTTCTTGCTCCTTACAAGTATTTAAATTTATGAGTTTCCTGCATGTTTTTATAGAAGTAAAATATTGTCCAGCAATGACTGAACAATTTCAATGTGTATCATCCTTCTCAATATGTTCATCTATTCAACATATGTTCAAATTTTCCAGGTTTTTGTTCACAGGCATGTCTGGTCAATGTTTAATTTTGATAGACTTTATTAGTTTTTTATTGCACTGACATGTTTTTTCTGTAAAATACATGCTTTTTTACAGGGTAAGCATTTTCAATCATGCAGCAAAAATACTGCTTTGTTAAAATCATTCTAATACTAGCATGTGATTTAAATGCAAATGCAGATGCCATCATAATGTAGTAACATTTTCTTGCTAAGAAAATGATAGATATTAGAATGGACTATGTGACTAAAGTAGGGATATTTTAAGAGAGTAAAAAAAGATTATGTCTGTTTTTTTGTTCATTAAATTAGGGAAAAATGATAACTCCAAAAGTGTGCCATGCTGTGTGTGAATTGGTACAGTCTTACGCTGTTGGTGGCCTTCTAAAACAGAGAAGAAAATGAAACTCACAGAAAGGAACCTGTGGGTAGTATTATCCTTTAATCCAGGAATTTTACTCTCAGAAATGGAAGTTAAAAGAAAAATTGAACCAAAGGAAAAAGAAGAAAAAAGAGAAACAAAGCTCATCACTTATGTACATTTACACTTGTTAACTGTTTTTTATTTCTGTTTTTGTTTTTACTGTGTACTAAAAACTCAAAAAAGGAAATAGTTCATTAAGCTGTGGTATGCTTTAGATGTCACTGGTCAGCCACTAAACTTTGTTATTATTAGACTATCTTATGATAGTAATTTTGAAATAATATGGTATTGAATGTAAAGTAATCAAAACAAAAATTATATGTGCAATATGAGCTTAAATACCATCAAGCAAGCAGTCTATAATTTAAGGTTGGTTGGTGATAAGCAAAATGGAAATAGATGTTTAGTTGAAAAATGTGTAGTATTTTAAATTTGCTATTAACATATTTACTAACATTTTGATACATTATTAATTTAAATGGTTATAAGGGTTATTCATGGAATTTTTTTTTCACATACTGAATTGTGTAAATCATTTATGTTCTGTATAATTTAATATTTGAAGGGGGTTGCAAAGTCTTGCTCTATAAACAAGGCTTGTTGCTATGATGCAATTACAGGTCATTGCAACCTCTAACTCCTGATTTCAACAATCCATTTACCTCAGTTTCTCAGTAGCTAGGACTACGGTGTACAACACCATTGCTGGATAATTAAAATTTTTTTCATAGAGACGGAGTCTCATTATGTTGCTCAGGGTGTTTTGGTACTCCTGGCCTCAGGAGAGCCTTTGATTTTTGCTACCCAAGGTGTTGGGATTACAAGAAAGAGCCATTGTTCCCAGGCTGTAGATTTTAATGTAACAAGAGAATTAAGTAGCATAATTTTATTTCACAAACATTGTCAATATAAAAGTAAAAAATTACTTAAATCAAATACTGTGCTTCATTTAATGTTTTCATATTTCAGTAAACATTTTAAGTAAAATTAAAGTAATTTAAAGCATGAATTAATTTTAAAAGAATTATATAAATGAAAATGCAACACTAGTTTTGTAATATATGTTGTTATAGGTTGTTTTAAAATGGGGGCCACCCCACATTTAAAGTGATTCTAGACAAGGGTGGTTATGTACACTTACAGTCCCAGCAAGTCAAGAGGCTGAGGCAGGAGGATCCCTTGATCCCAGAAGTTGGAGGCTGAAGTGAGTTGTGGTTATATCATTATTTTCCAGCCTGGGTGACAGGGCGAGATTCTGTCTCTAAATAAATGGATACAGCTATTTTAACTAACTTAGGACTCTTTCTTCTGAAACATTTCTATCACAACATGTTATAATTTTTGCAACATTATTCCCAGCAGTCAAGCTGTGCAATCAACCAAATTTCCATTAGTGGTAGAGCAGAAAATGAAAATGTGGGCTGGCACAGTTGTTCATTCCTATAATCCCAGCAGCTGGGAGGCCAACAAGGGATAATCTCTGGAGGCCTGGGTACCACACCAGCCTGGGGCAATGTAGACAGAACTTTTATCCTGTTGTAGTGATGCACACCTGTAGCTGCTTGGAAGGCTGAGACGGGAGGGTCACTTATGCCCAGGAATTCAAAGTTGCAGTGATTTATGATTATGCCAGTGCAATCCAGCCTGGGTGACAGAGAGGGACCTTGACTCTAAGAAAAAAAAAAATTCAGTGTATGTATAGGAACACTATTCAACTTAAAAAATGAAGAAATCCTGTCCTTGCAACAATATGGATGACACTTGCAAACATTATGCAGAGTGAAATAAGCCAGTCCCAGAGGACAAATGCTCCATGATTGCAGTTATAAAATCATCGTATTCACAGAAGCAGAAAGTGGACGCTGGTTGCCGGAGACAGTGGCAGAGGGAAATGGGGAGTGGCTTTTCAGTGGGTACAAAGTTACCCTTGTGCAAGATGAACATTTTTAAACATGTATCATCACGTGGTGCCTGTAGTTAATAATACTATGTTGTGCACCTAAATCTCCTTGAAAGACATTTTAATGGGTAAATCTCATGTTAAGTTTTCTTACCTCACATACAGGTGCACACACACGCAAAGGTTTGTTGGTTACGTGTTTCATACTGGTTTTGTACATTTCAGGTGTTCAGTCTTTGTACAATATTAATTCTTGCTTGAAATATTCCACATTGTAAAAAAAAAAACCAAACTAATAATGATTTCATTGCTTTCCCCCCCACAGTACACTCCATATTTTTGGTGATTTATATTAGTGCCTTTTGAATATATAAGTATATTTATCATGCTGTGGAATGTTAATGATTGAAATTTGTATTAAGAGGCAATTTTCAATATGCTAAATCTTACTTAAAGATTCTTGCTTTAATTAATATTTGAACGTTCCCAACATAAAGAAATAATAAATGCTTAAAGTCACATAGTCATATATGTTCATTACCCTAGTTTGAGCATTACACGTTGTTTACGTGTATTGAAATATCACACTGAACCTTATAAATATGTCATAATTATTATGTGTTAATTAAAAATAAAAAAGCAAACACCTTTTTATTTATTATTATTATTTTTTTTTGTAGAGAGAGAGTCTCACTTTATCGCCCTTAGTAAAGTGCTGTGGAGTCACAGCTCACAGCAACCTCCAGCTCCTAGAATTTGGTGATTCTCTTCCTTCAGCCTCCCAAGTAACAGTACTATCCAGGCTACTTCATGTCTGTGGCATAAGTTGTACCAAGATCAACATATTCGTTTCTTGAAATCCTCCCAAAGACTGTATGTATTTAATATTATCATATCTACTTGTAGTTTCCAAATGGTAAAATGGATGGAAATACTATCCCAGAATAAACAGTGAAAAATACAGACTAATGCAGACCCTTGTCCTGAAGAGCGAGGTGAAGACTAACACAATAATTCAAGTGCCCTATTCAGTGATGCTGTCTGCTTTGGATTTATTCCTGTCTCCAGATTACCCACATTTGTAAAGGTGAGATGAGATGATAAGCTTCGTAATGTAGCAAGGTTTTCCCTTCATTTGTGGCTCTATGAATCTCATACAGTCTGATAAAGGAATAAGAAATATCTAAATATTGTATGATGTACTTAGTGCAAGAATGGTGTAGGAGCCAGGTGTGTTTGTTCAGAATTCACTCGCACTGTTTTAAGGCAATGCTCCTTACTGTAAGAGAACTGCATGGCTGTGACTTCCAGCCAGGGAGAAACGGCATACTAAGCTGATCTTCCAAGAAAGATGTCCTGAGTGCCACTGCAGGTCTGTGCTGCCAAGGCTACTGTCTCTGAACTACCAGGACTAGTGGACTTGGGAGGTTATATGGCAATATGCTCCCCCGCCCCCCACAAAGCCTTGCCCTAAAGTGGAAACTGGCTGCCGGGCTCGCCCGTCCAGACCTATGATGCTGCTGAGTACAGGTGTCCTTCTGATACAGTGGTTCTTTTTCCTTGGAGTAAATACCCAGTGATGGAGTTGCAGATGAAATGGTAGGCCCACTTGGGGTCCTGTGATGTACCTCTGTGGTGTTTTCCATAGAGGTTGTACTAATCTGTAGTCCCACCAACAGTGCAGAAGTGTTCCCTTCTCTCTACATCCATGCCCGCGTATATTATTTTTGGACTTTTGAATAGGGGAAAGGTGATATTTCTTTGTGGTTTTAATTTGCATTTCCGTGATGATTACTGAGATCGGGCATCATTTCATGTGTTTGTTTGCCATTTGTCTACCCTCTTTTGAAAAGCTGCCACTCATGTCTTTTGCTTACATCATGGTGTTTGATTTTTTTTCTTGCTGATTTGCATAAGTTATAGTTACTAACCCTTCATTGGATGTGTAGCTTGTGTACGCTTTTTCTCATGCAGTAGGTTGTCTATTTGCTCATTTATTGGTGTGTTACCTAGTTGAGTCTTCGATAAGCTAATTCAGAAATCCGAGAGGAACGTTCACCTTCCTGAGGATTCCAGAATTCTAAACCACTGAGCTCTTTTTTGCTAAGGGAACTGAAGAGGTGCAGATGAGAATTCAGTGTCTTACTGTTTCCCAACCAGCTTAGGTATCATGGTGTATCCTTGACAAGGAGAGAGAAAGAGAGATTCATGCAACTGTACAGGAAAAGAGAATTTCAAATTTCCCCGCTAACATGTGAATTGAATCACCGTATCAGGATGCGTCAGAGAAACAGAACCAGTGAGCAGATGGAAGGGTGGGAGACAGGAAGATGGGAGGGAATTTTCTGGAGGAAGTGGCTCACGTCTCACGGAGGCTGAGAACTCCCGGAACGGTCCAGTTGTAGGCTGAGACCATGGATGCCAGTAGCAGGGCTCGGGGCTCGGCTCCAGTCTGAAAGCCTCAGAACCAGGGGTGTCAGCGATTTACCCCTCAGTCTGAGGTGGAGTCTTGGGAACCTGGAGGGCCGTGGGTGTAGGCCCTGAAGTCCAAAGGCCAAAAAGCCCGGATTTCTGTTCCTGATGTCCAAAGAGGAAGAAGAAGAGTGCCCAGCTCCAGGAAGGGAGAGAGAGAAAACCTTCCTCCATTCGCCTTTTTTCTCTCTATAGGCCCCCAGGGGAGTGGATGGTGCCCACCCACACTGAGGGCAGGTGTTCCCCATGCAGTCCAGGGACGCACATCCCAGTCTCTCTGCAAACACCCTCACAGACACACCAAGGACAGTGGTGCTTTGCCAGCTCTCCAGATATTCTTTAAACAGCCACGTTGACACCTAAAGTAAATAGTCATGGTGACTTTGTGAGAGGTGCTGCTGGAAACAGTAGTAAAATGTGTGGCGACTCCACAGGTAACTGCTCTGCTCATGTCTCCGCAGAAAGCATATTTTTCTCCAGAGGTTTTTACAAATAAAAAATCTCACTTTGCCAGCAAAGTAACAGCGTCCATCAATTTCTCTTTCAGCTCATGTAGGAGATAGTGATTAAAATAGGGATGGCTCGCAGATGGAACTGGAAGCCGACTGCTCCCTCTGGATATTAAAGGACAAACAAACAAGGTCTCCCCAGACGGCAGGTTTCTGTCAGGATGATCAGAGAACGTAACTGAACGGCATCCATTGGGGAGGACTCAAGGCCAGCGGCAGCAATGGGCTGGGCAACTGCCTGGGAGTATCTCGTGGGAACTCCAAGACTCTGACAAAACAAGGCTGCTGCTGTCACACCAGGCACCTAAATGACGGCCTTTATTTAGGACTGACATTTGTGTGATTAACTACATTTTGCACTTTTCACTTGTTCTTTTTTTGACATGCTTCTTAGTCAAGGAGCAGCAAAATGCCTCTTTAATGTGGCTGCGTCAAGTTCAACATCTGCTTCAGAGTTTCTTCTTGACTACACCTGACTCTAGATGAGCTAACAAACTAGAAATGGTATCCAAATTCTCACTTTCAATGTCGATCAACTGTCAAGTCTTTTCTTTCTTTCTTTCTTTCTTTCTTTCTTTCTTTCTTTCTTTCTTTCTTTCTTTCTTTCTTTCTTTCTTTCTTTCTTTCTTTCTTTCTTCCTTCCTTCCTTCCTTCCTTCCTCCCTCCCTCCCTCCCTCCCTCCCTTCTTCCTTCCTTCCTTCCCTCCTTCCCTCCCTCCTTTCTTTCTTTCTTTCTTTTTTTTCTAAAGAGACAGAGTATTGCTCTGTTACCCAGGGTGGCCCATAACTCATTGCATCCTCAACTCCTGGGCTCAAGCAAGCCTCCTTCCTCCCTTCCTCAGCGTCCTGAGTAACTGAAACCAGAGGGTTGCAGCACTATGCCAGGCTCAGTTTTTAATTTTCATTTATTTATTTATTTTGTAGAAGTGAAGTGTCACTCTTTGCCCAGGCTACTCTTTGAACTCCTGGCCTGAATTCTCCCATGTCAGCCTCCCCAAGTGCTGACATTACAGGGGCCAGCTACTTGCGTCCAACCTAAATGTTTTGTTGCATATTTTTATTTACATAGATTTAGGAATTACAGGGTAACTTTTATCCCACACTCCCTGCCCCTGTCTCTGCTATTAAGTCACTCCAGGTGACCACACTGACCATTGCTTTGCTCCCTCTCACCAGTGAGAACATGGAATATTTGGGTTTTATTTCCTGGGTTACTTCACTTAGAATAATGGCTGCTGGTTCATCAAAGTTTCTGCAAAAGATGTGTTTTGCTAAGAAGAATATGTTCCAGCTCCGTCCATGTAAACATGTAAGAGGTAAAGTCTCCATCTTTCTTTAAGGCTACATAATATCCCATGGTATACATGTATCATAATTTATTGATCCATTCATGGGTCGATGGGCACTT
>CAUYON010152886.1:0-16800 GCA_963573935.1 Arctocebus calabarensis | reverse complement strand
GTCAAGCAGCCTTCCTAATTTCTATGCATCTCTCCCCTCTGAGACATATCCTAATCTCAGGAACCATGCACTCAAAATGGCAACCATCTTTGGTAGCACTTATGTCTGTGAACAGACTTTTTCCAGAATGAAACATCTGAAGTCTCCAACCAAATCTAGACTAACAGATGCACACTTGCATCACTTGTTACGACTAGCAGTGACAAATATGGAACCGGTCATTGACCATCTCATTAGCCAAAAGCAGGCCGGCCCATAGTTCCCATTGAAAGACTGGTAAGTTTGTTGCTTTAACTTTATTTGTTCTTCATTTTAAATATCATATTTATTCCCATTTTATTTTTTTACTTCAAAATAAGATATATGGAGTGTGCATTGGAATTTGTTCATAGTTTTTTTTTTTTTTTAAACTATAGGGGGCCCACCAACAGTCTGAGGGACACTGAACTGGCCCCCTGTTTAAAAAGTTTGAGGACCTCTGCCCTAGCCCGTAGAGGTGCCCTGCTGAGTAAATGTGTTCTCATCCCCAGCTGAGTTGAGGGAGGAGCTGCCCCTTCACCTCCCACCTCCTGCCTCCACCTCCATGTCCTTAACTTACTGTCCCCTCCCACTGCCTCATATACTCTTCTAGCGTTATCCTCATCCCTCTCTCCTTTTGTCTTTTTATTTGTTTTGGTTTCTCTTCAGAAGACTTCACCTTTGAGGAAGAAGGTAAAGTTTTATTGTTTTTATGCAATTAAAAAAGTAAAAGATATAAAGTGTCACATGTCACTTCTGACACCACTTGCCAGGGCCCTGGACTGGCCAGGTCTCGGGTCCAGCTTAACTTGGTTCTGTACATGGACCGCTAAGTAACCTTGCTCAGAAACAAATTCTCTTAGATGCCTGAGGGCTATCTACGAGAGAGAGAAAGAGAGAGAGAGAGAGAGAGAGAGAGAGAGAGAGAGAGTCTTAGAGAAAATAAAGCAGTCTTCTTAGAAAGATAGATCTTAGTCTTTAGCAGAGCTTGGTAATCTTCAGCAGAGAGACTCTGTGCTGGTGTTCTGCAGGCAGGAGAGGAGACAGAGTCAGAGTAAGCGGGTCCAGTGATAGAATGCGCATGCTCCTTGACTGCCTTCTCCTCCAGCCTAACATAAGGCTGATCTCTTGCCTCCCAACACCACACGTGTAGAGACTGCCAATTCACCACTGCTCTCATCTCACGAGCACTCATGCTTGTTAGGAGAGCTAAATCCCTCTCCATGCCCTTTCCACCAAGGTGTTCCATTACTGAGCCATACTGGTATTTCTTATAACTCTCACTCCTAGCCATAGGCTATATGGGCAGTAACATCCATTCACAGATAGTTTCTGTTAACTAGTTTTATTCTTGAGTATGAGTCACATTTTCTGATGTCTGTGAATGTTGTGTAATTTGCTGTTGTTGTTTTTAAAAACTGGATATGTTAGATAACATAGTGTAACAACTTCGCATTCTTTTTTCTCTCCAGAGGTTTTGTTTTTCTTTTGTCACTTACATTTATTTACTCTTTCTCTTCATGGTGTACAGTCATTAATGTTTCTAATATTTTTTTTCTTATTTGTAGTTTTAGGCTGGCTAGGTAGAAGTGCCCCAGAGTCCAAATAGATGGGTGTATGCGCAGCGTTTTTGCTTAAGTGCCTCGAGATTGTAAGGCTTCCACTTTATGCAGATAGATCTGTGTGTGAGTTGGAGAGTGAGTTCCCATGAACAGCTAATTTTCAAGTCTGCCTCAGCTTTTACTTCCCAATGTGCCCTCTCAGGTCTTCTCTTCATGTGTAGATTCCAAACAAGCCAGGGATGAATGGAGAACTTACCCAGTGCTTCTTTGGCTCTCTCTTTTTATAATGTCCTCATTAAGTTTTGGGGGTTTTTGTTGTTGACGTTTCTTTGATTTGTTACTTAGAACAAAGTGACGTCATTTTTACCATATAGTAGTACTTACTAAGATTGCAATATGAGATACAGATTGTTTATGCACATTTTAACACATTTTTGATAATATGAATAAACCATAGTCATATCTTAGAGCTTTTTAGGTCAGTAACAATCTCATTTTTACTGTCAAACGTAAAGAGCTCTTCAACAAAGTACCACGAGTAAGTTGGAATAGCCTGAGACTTCGTTCAAAAGCATTGGATTTATATCTAGGTTGCCAAGCTTGCTTAATAAATAAAAACAGCTTCCAAGTCCCAGTTCCTTTTTGCATATGTGAGTAATTTATAAAGTGATATTATAAAGACTAAAGTTTTAAAAAAGAATTTAATTAAAATATTTATCAGATTTCTAAAAATAAGAAATTGTGACTCCTTTTATTTTGATATATTGTCAGGAACAAGGATGTCCTATTTTCCAATTTAATTTAGAATGTAGGCTTACCAGATCACATGCATGAATTATATGTAATTTATCAGCATGGTGAAACAATAGGTGAATTTCCAATTTACCTCTCCCTAGTCTTTTATTCTGGATGTTGCATTATACCAACAGTTAACGGTGGTCAACTCTTCCAAGTTTGCTTTCACTCAAGAAGGTCCCTTATTAATGGAATTAAAGAAACACGTTCTTGTTTCTTTCACTTAGAAATTACCTACAGAATGATTGTTATTAGCCCTATGCCACGGCTCACACCTGCAACCCTAACACTCTGGGTGACTGAGGTGGGAAGGTCCCTTGAGCTCAGGAGTTCAAGACTAGCCTGAGCAAGAGTGAGATGCCATCTCTACTAAAAATAGAAAAAATAGTGGGCCATTGTGGTGCACGCCTATAGTCCTGGCTCTTGGGGAGGCTGAGGCAGGAGAATCACTTGAACCCAAGAGTTTGAATCTGTGAGCAAGGCTGAATCGATGGCACTCTAGCCTAGGACAATAGATTGAGACTCTGAGACCAAAAAATATATATATATATATTATTAATATCTTACTTAATCATCTCTAATTTATCTGGGTTTCTCTTAACCTAATAACTCCCTTTTATAGTCCTCAAATGACACATCTCCTAAGAGATTATTGGCTTCTTCTGGGACCTCTTTATGATATACCCTGAGCTCTAGTGATTTCTTCTTTAAGGTGAAGCTGTAAGATCACTTGCATATGTCCTGTTTTCTGTATACTTTAAAGATAGTAGTGGTCTGAGACATTACAGATGTAATTCTCTCCACTGATTTTTTTTGTTTGGATTGATTTTTTGAGTTAGTAAATTAATGAAGTATAATTTCCAGTTAAACAATTATTAAAATATTTTAATACTGTAATATCGTAACAACTTGAGTCTGTTGAGAAATATATATTAACTTCAACTTTTATGTAAAAGGTATCATTTTTGCTAGGAATTCTTCCAATTCTACCTCTTATGCCCCAGAACCTTCTGCTTTTATTGATTTGAGTTTTCATTTCAAATATTCAGTGAAGAAATATAATAAGTATTTAAGAAAAAAATATGATTAAGAAAACACTGCCTTCCTTTGATGTATGTCAATGACTCTACAGAGACCACAGGCAACATTCGAACATATTTTATAACTGTGTATAATTAGTAATTTTCTTTCTAAAAAAATATATCCTTTGGGGCAGTGCCTGTGGCTCAAAGAAGTGGGGCACTGGCCCCATATGCTGGAGATTGTGGGTTCAAGCCCAGCCCTGGCCAAAAACTGCAAAAAAAAAATATATATATATAGCCTCTGAATTGAAGGAAATATACAATAAAGGAAACGTAAACTCTGGCATTGGATTAAATTGTTAGAAAAACAAATTTTGTGGCTCAGTGCTCACAGCACAGTGGTTACAGCGCCAGCCACTGAGGCCAGTGGTTCAAATCTGACCCAGGCCAGCTAAACAATGACAACTGTAATAAAAAATAGCCAGATGTTGTGGCAGGTGCCTGTAGTCCCAGCTATTTACCGAGGGCAACACAGTGAGACTCTGTCTCAAAAAAGAAAAAATAAAAGAAAAAAGAAAAACAAACTTTGTTATTAAAACTTCATCGTTTCAAAGATTAACATGTCTTAAAGCAATAATTTCTTATCATTTTGGAAGAAATGTGCTCAATAATACATATCTAAACAGGTACTAGTAAAAAATAAAATTCATAAAGCACTTACTCAGTGCCAGGATCATTGTTTTCACCATTTGAATAAATCCTGAAAACAAACTACAAGTAGACAATCCTATTTTTTAAAATGACCACTAAAATGCCATTTAGACAGATTAAATAATTTGCCTAAAGTAACAGAAGTGCTAAATGGCCAGTTCTGTATTCTCTCTGACTCCAGAACCTTGACTGTTAAATTTAATGCGTTACTATCTCCCTATCTTGGGCTAATAATATTGAGTTAGTACATTTCCAAGAATTCTGATATAATCATTGTTACATATTACGGCTGATCTTCTTTTGGGGAGAAAGTTAGGAAGAAATTAGTCCTGGAATTATTCCCATTGTGTCAACATTCCAGTGACTGGACCCCCATTGACCTTGTGCCCATATTGGTCATGACAATCTTATAAGCTTTCAGTCAAAGTGAAAAGATACAGAGCTGGAAATTTGAAGATTTGAATTCTGGCTTTGTCTCCTATTAACTTTTCTAAGACCTTGGATTTAAAACTCTTTAACATATTACATTGTAAAATAGTATTAAGTTATGTAATAGAGTATATTCTTTTCTATTTCCTAATTTCTTCACAGGGAGGGTAAGCGGTAAAATTACAGTAAAATTTTAGGAAGACACTGTCATACAAATCTGTTTTCCAATAGTATGATTGAAGTGAAAATAACTACTCTCTTGAGAAAACCAATATTTTAATCACTTATGTTTAACTCCTGAGGTTAAACTAAGAATCTTAGTCTTAGTATTTACTTTTAGTCAATATCTTTTTATTAATATCAAAACTCATACTGGCTCAGTGCCCATAGAACAGTGGTTACAACGCCGGCCACATTCACCAAAGCTGGTGGGTTTGAACCTGGCCCAGGCCAGCTAAACAACAACAACTGCAACAAAAATAGCTGGGCATTGTGGCAGGCACCTGTAGTCCCAGCTATAGGGAGGCTGAGGCAAGAGAATTGCTTAAGCCCAAGAGGTTGCTGTGAGCTATAACACGAGGGCACTCTACCAAGGGTGACGTAGTGAGAGTCTGTCTCAAAAACAAAACAAAACAACACAAAAAACAAAAAACCCCAACTTATTCATGTATTAGTTACTATTTTCTTAATTTTACTGAGCTTAAGAGAAATGAAAATCAAAAGAGCATAGTGATTATTGTGATCATGGTGGCTGTGTGTTGAGCACTTTGCATTTGACATTTATGGTAAATAATTTATATTAATTTATCCATCAAGAAAATAAAAATTTACCAAAAAAACTAGATTTAAGAGAAATCCCTCGACCTGTCCAAAGTGATATATTTAACAAGTCTTAGAACTATATCATGCATTAAAATCTCTTTTATTGAAGAACTTCCCAAATTACCCAATGGGCTATACTACTTTGAAACAGAAATTGATAGAAAATCAATTTTAACAAAAGTAAAAGTAGTGCAAGGACTATAGGCAAGGACATATGTTAGTGTTCAGGAAGCAAAAATTCTCCTTTTGCTTTTATTTTTGGTTCAAATTGGTTTCTTATTGTTCCTGTGCCTTAGAGGTTGACAGGACTCATACTCTCTTTCATTTAAAACTCACAAGTATGCAGTTTTCTAAGATACGGTTTTCCCCAAGGTATGTTGGTCTTTGCTAATTCCCTGTTGGATAACTAGTACACATGACACGTTTTTGGAAAAACCTCCAGATGTTTCAAACTGTGCAAAATACAACAGCTGGACTTGGAAGCATAATGATCAACTTTGACATTTGCAGTGCTAGGATACGTGTATTTTGTTTTATGCTGGCAATCTGGCTCCAATATAATTTAAAGTTTTTTCTTTTCAATTCTTTCCTGTGGAAGGACTCTGCTTATGTTTTACTGAACTCTTCATTATCTTTGGTTTAGTTTACTTCCCTTCTACCTATCCTCAATTTACACATTAAGCCTAGTAAATTGTATAGAATAAAGGTTAAAGATTGGACCTCAGATGCTGGATGGCCATTATTCAAATACCAGTTCCATCATACTTAGTTATGTACTCCTGAACAAGTTGCTAAATGTCTCTTTCTCTCTGCTTTACTTTATAATATTCTGGAGATTTTCATGATTTTCAACATATCTGTCATATGATAAATATTCTATAAATACTAAGTCTTGTAAATATTATTTTGCAAAAAGTGCCAGCTCCGTTGTGACCTCCTCAATGAAAATGTTCTGTTTTGGTCAGTGCAGAGTTATAGTCTTCTCCTTTGACTACTTATTGTATGCATAACTCATTGAGAACATAATCTATAGATTGCCTAAAAATTTAATCTGTAATCAGTAGAAGAGTTATTGCTTGAATGTTTTCAGAGTCAGTAAACTTACAATATCACAAGGTAGATTATAGTAGTTTTAGAAATTTCCAATAGTTAGAACCTCATTTTTATATAGAAAACAATTGGTCTTTGATTATAGTTTGACTTTTGCATTTTTAAACTTATATCTAATAATTACAGTTCATTTTTTGTAAAACATTTCTTCAAGTGATCACCTTTTTTTTTTCTTTTTCTGTTAAATACTTCATTTCTTTGAACAAATGTGGTGGGTGGGGTCATAGAGCAAATAATTTAAGTCCAATAATTGAATTAATGTATTTAATTTTAATAATTTAATTTAATACAAAGAATTCCCTTCTGTTATTGTAATTCAGATATTGTCAATGCAATAGGATTAAGAGGTGGAGCCTTTAAAACAGGATTAGGCAATGAGAGGTTCTTCCTTGTAAATTTGAATTAGGCCTTTAAAAAAGAGGCTTTACACAGTGTGTGGATCTTGTACCCCTTCCCCTTTAGCCATGTGAAGAGGTAGCATTCCTTCTATCTGGGGGATGCAACCACAAAGCCCTATTTTGGAAGCAGAGAAAATAGCCCTTGCTATCTCCACCAGCCAGCACCTTGGTTTTGGACTTCCCATCCTCCACAAGAATGAGATTTAAATTTCTCTTTTTTCTGAATTGCAAATTCTCAGATACTGTGTTATAGCAGCATTAAATAAACTAGACATTTTAAAAATTCTTAATATTAGTGACTTGGCCAGTTGTATTTTATATAATTTTCCTGTCCAATGAAGTAAATGAAGTAGAGCAAGGCTTTCCACTAAAAACTGGGTTTATTATTTTTATTTTCCCAGTTCTTACACAAAAACAAAGAAAATATGATTAAGTCTTTTCATTTCTCTTTTCTTACTATGTATGTCTGTCTTTGTTACTATCTGAAATTACTCTCATTTAAAAATCTGGTCTAGATAGCTCGGTGCCCATTTCTCAGTGATTAGGGCGCCAGCCACATACACGGGGCTGGTGGGTTTGAACCCAGCCTGGGCCTACTAAACAACAATGACAACTACAACAAAAAAATAGCTAGTCATTGTGGCAGGTGCCTGTAGTCCCACCTAGTTGGGAGGCTGAGGCAAGAGAATCCCCTAAGCCCAAGAGTTTGAGGTTGCTGTGAGTTGTGATGCCATGACACTCTACCCAGGGTGACATAGTGAGACTCTGTTTCAAAAAATATATATATATATATGGTCTAGGTAATTACTCCAAGTTTATTTGCGTATTTTATTATATACATATTCTTTCTTTCATTTAATTATCATTCTTTCAAGAAAACTTTCTGTTTTTTATGCCATTGTATTCTGCTTAGCTACAGAAGAAGAAATATTTGTTATGAAGCAACAGATTCTCAAGTTTTCTACACAAAGGGCTCTATAGAATGAAGGAATTGTTTGCAAAAGAAATATGAGTGCTCTACCAAGGGCGATAAAGTGAGACTGTCTCTAACAAAAAAAAAAAAAAAAGAAAGAAAGAAAGAAAAAGAGAAATATTAGTGTTCTCAGGTATCTTATAAATTTTTTGAAAGGGAAGCATTCATTTTAATTAAAAAATAAAAAGTTCTAAATAGTATGATGTAGGTAATATGTAAAATTAAACTTTTGAAAAAGAAAATCTTAAAACAGACTGCAAGAGGACTTGATCTTGAAGGAAAATAAGAATATGTTTGGGAATCAAAACCAGAAGTTATTCTAGGACAGAAGAAGTCAAGAAGTCATGAACAAAAAATATGTTTATTGGTAGAGGTATAGTTGGATTTAAAAGAGGCAAAATCAGGTAACTAAAGTAAGAGCAGTTTTTAGAATATTTTGAAAGTCAAATATGTTAGTTTTCTGTTTTATTACAGATTACCAAGGACTAACTATATTTTTAAAGGTGGATTCATTTCTTACTGTTCGGGAAGCTGGAAAGTTCAAAATCAAGGGTCTGAAGGCGTGCCTCCTTGCTGCCTCCTACCATGGTGAGTACAGACACTACCAGCAGGGAGAGCAAGAGTGTGCCGTGAGCTCAAGTTTCTCTCCTTTTGATGAAAAGATGGGCTCACACTAATGAACACATCGAATCCTAATTACTTCCCCAAAGCTCCCGCCTCCAATTAGCCTATTAACTTGGAGATGTAAGCTTCTAACTCTTTAGATTTGGGGGGCACATTCCAACTGTAGACTGGATTCTATAGTTAGATAATAGGGTGTTATTGTAAGTTATTAGGAAGTTAGTGCTGTGATGCTGATTACAATTTAGAAGACTGGCAGAGGTATGAGAGAGGGGAGACCAAACAGAGAAACATATCTGAACAATGAGACTGAACACAATGCTGTTCCAGATATTAGAGATGGTGAGAGTCTGGACCAAAATCAGAAAGTTAACAAAAAAATCTTCATTGAATGAAAGAAAACTTTGGGTATTTTAAAGGGAGATTTTAAATTTTTTCTTGTAGAGCTTTTAATTTGAAAGCATTGAATTTTCAAAGCATAGATTTGCCATATGTGCTTGACAAATCAAACTTGATAACTTTTTGAAAAAAATTTTTATTCTGGCACTCCTTAAAACATAAAGAAATGCAGCACCAAGTAAGGGTATTCTGATTCACTTTTCTCTTGAAATTCTCAAGTATTAGCTTTTATTTCCTTCAGATCATCACATTTCCAATTCATTTTTCATTTAGCTTACATGCATGACATTATCAAAATTCCTGCTAGTAAATTTAAACATGCTGTTCATATACAGTTGTTTGTAACTGAATATTGATAGAGATGCATTCTGAAATGTCATCACTGTGTGAACATCACTAAATGTGCTTAAACAAGCCTAAGTGGAATTGCCTGCTCCACACTTAGGTTGTATGACATAGCCTTTTGCTTCTAGGCCACAAACCTGTTATAGTGCTGAATACTGTATAGTATTATAAAATTATACTACTTTAGTACTACTTGAGATATATAAATAATTATCAATAATATAGTAATAAATATCAATAATACAGTAATGAACATGTCTAAACCTAAAAAGTTATGATAAAAATACACTAGTATAATACTATGGGATCATCATGGTATATGTGGCTAATCATTGACAGAAACGTCATTATTTGGCAAATGAGTGTCATTGAGCATAACTTTCATATAAAATGACTTTAAATGTACATTTTTATTATCAAGTGACTTTCAGTGTATTTCACATACAATTCTTCATTCTTCATAATGAGAGACCTATGTATTACTAGGTCTCTCATTACAGCTTGAGAAGCAGGAATAAATAAGATTTTTTAATATAGTTATTTGTTGTAGCTGCTTCCATGAACTTCCCTAAGATATTTTAAGTTCCTTAATAATATTTATTCTGGTGTAAAGACTTGGTGGAAATCTCATTGTGAGGGGTGAATCATTGAAATTGGGTCTTAAACCAGATGCTCATTAAGATGAAAATCAAATAGTTGCTATGCTTTGACATAAACAGAGATGGTAAATATAAAAAGGATAAATTTCCAGGGCTATCTGAAATCTGTTTTTCTGGCTTTCAAGAATCTCTCCTTCAGTTAAATGTATGATTTAGATAATTCCAGAAAAAAATACTTTAATTTCCTCATTCATTGTCTTAATATTGTATTCACAAATGCATATAATATTCTTAACCATTCTACCAATGAACCCTGTGCTGGGGCAAATAACTATGATGCTTCTTTACTAATCAAAACCTGATTTGATAAGAATATGCTAATGCTTACCATTTTGTCATAGTCACTTACTAGCCTTTTGATCACTGCTCTAGTAAGTTTGGGACGCCATTAAAAAAACCAAGGACTGGGTGGCTTAAAGAACAGAAATTTATTTTCTCACAGTGTTTGATGCTGGAAGACTTGTTATTTAACCAAATCTGTGGGGAAAGAGATGCACACTGATCTTATTCTCTTGTTACAAGGGTATTAGTCTCTTCACAAGGTCCTCTTTCTCATGACCCCATCTACACTTCACTATTTCCCAAAGGTCTCATCTCCAAATACCATCACATTGGTCACCCTGGGAGTTAAAGCCTTTATGAATGAATTTGGCAGGCAACACTATTCACTCAATAATATTCTGCCCCAGGCCACCCAAATTTCTTTTGTTCTTTCATGAAAAATATATGTATTTCATTCTTGCAGTCCCCAAAGTCTTAACTCATCCAAGCATCAACTATAAGGTCCAAATGTCAAAGACGCATCTAAATATCATCTAAATCATAGATGGATGACCAATGAGGTATGATTCATGAGGTAAAATGTCTCTATAGCTGTGAACCTGTGAAACCAAGTGTGTACTTCCAAAATGCAGTGGTGGAACAGGCATTGAATAGGCATTCCCATTCCAAAAGAGAAAAGTAGGATGAAAGAAAGGAATGGGTGATGGATTCTGAACAAATCCAAATCTTAGCAAGTATGCACTTGCCCAAAGCCCACAGACACAAATACCTGCTTGATAATGAAATCTATTTGAGACCCAAGGCCACTTTAGTTAGCCAAGTGTGAAATGCGTTGAGACTCACTTTGATCTTGCCAGCATGGCAAGTTCCATTCTGGCCCCAGGTGGGTCTAGAAGCTCCAACTGCAGGAAATGAACTGAAATTGGGGGCTGTGGAGTTCTATCTGGTGGCCATTTATTATGGTGGTGCCCCTGCTGGGGTTACAAGTTAATAGCCCACACATGCTTTCTTCACCTTTCCCCAAGGGGATTGTGTCTTCTCACTGCACTTCCTGAAGTTAGGGGAGGAGAGATATAGAAAATGTGAAATTGGGACGGTGCCTGTGGCTCAGTCAGTAAGGCTCCAGCCCCATATACTGAGGGTGGCGAGTTCAAACCCTGCCTCAGCTGAACTGTAACAATAAAATAGCCGGGCGTTGTAGTGGGTGCCTGTAGTCCCAGCTACTTGGGAGGCTGAGGTAAGAGAATCGCCTAAGCCCAGGAGTTGGAGGTTGCTGTAAGCTGTGACTCCACAGCACTCTACTGTGGGTGATAAAGTGAGACTCTGTCTCTACAAAAAAAAAAAAGAAAGAAAGAAAATGTGAGACTATCTTTCCTAGTTTCTTTAATGTGTCATTTTTTGTTATTAGTATCTCTTATTTTCTTAGCTCTTGTGAAAATGATATTTGGCATAGTTTTTAAAATCAGTGCTCTTATGGGGGATAATCATTGGTGTTCTAGTTTGTCATCCTGCTCAGCCTTCCTAGAATGTTATATTTATAAAAGTCAAACACTATTGATCTTAAGATTACAGAGTGATCAAAGGAAAGATTAAGAGAAGGAAAGGAATAAACAGAATATTACATTTAGGAAGTCATAGGTAATCATCAAATGAATAATTGTGATATGAAGGGAAGGAGAAGTGACACATTGAATAGAAAGCTTCATTCACTCCCTTTTTTATTTGTTCATTTAAGAGATATTTAATCTTTTTTATGTGTCGGGGCTATTCTCAGCATGTGCATGTAAAGGTGAACGTGGCAATTATGATCTGAGGTCTACAGAATGTGTATTATCATGGCAGGGACAGATACGCACGCATACTGCTTCAGAAACCAACAGGGAGAACCAATATGGAGGGCCGACTTTATGGGCACGCGATGTGTATAGTCAGACAGGGATCTGTGTTTATAAGGACTGTGCACTGGACTGAATGTTCTGCTCTCATAGTCATGAAATTCTTAATAGTTTTGAGCAGAGTCTTACAAGTTAGCTCTTCTCTTCACTTTGCAAATTATGTAACCACTGAGGAAAGTAATAAATAGGAGGAGATGAGGTGAGAAGCTGACGGGATGTAGCATGTGTATGACATATTGGAATAAAAATTATTGGATTTTATTATCTGCGCAATGACCATGTGCTATGATGATTTCAAAAAGGAGAAGAATAAAAACGCAATGATAATTTGGGCTTTTGGCTGAATGGTCCAATTTTTTTTTTTTTCAGTTTTGGCTGGGGTTGGGCTTGAACCGCCACCCCCAGTATATGGGCCCTACTCCTGGAGCCACAGGCGCCACCCTGAATGGTCCAATTTTTAAAAAGGATTTTTATTTTTATTATAAAGTTTATTTCTAGGTAAACATATTCAACATGCTTGTTGAAAATTGAGACCATGCTATCAGAAAAAGAGAAATTTCAGAATTAAATAAAGTAATAGATTATTTAATCTTATCCTGGTTCTTTCCTTTTAAATTTACTATCTGTTCTAATTCAAGAATCTTTTGTGTGGATTACCCACAATCTTATCTTGAATAATTCATTTTCTAGACCACATTCTGGACAAAGGAGTTCAATGCACACAGTCAGTTAATAGGAGAAAAATACATATCCATTAATTTTCTGAGTTATTAGTGCCTCATTTCCTAATATAAGTATTCTTGTACCATGCTGTGTTTTTCTCTTTTGAAATAATTCATCAACCTAAATTACAAGTAGGGATGAATGAAACCAAAGTAATTCATGTTCATTAGTTACAGATAACCCTTCATTTAATTATATTCTCTGAATCTATTTGAAACATCATCACCTCTTAAAGTTCTAACCATCATATTCCTTCATGTAGTCATATTATTCATTTTAACCATCATAAACGTTGTATTTCTCTAGAATTTGGAAAATATTTCCTCTAATCCCTGTATAGCAGAGAAAATGTAGACAATGGTGTATAAAACACTATAATTCATTCTTTAACATGTCATTTTCAGATTTTTGTAATAATAAATACATTTCATTTTATAGCGGAACAGTCTCCTAGATACTGCTTTATTTCATCAGATTCATTTACTGTTAGTATCAACTTGAGAAAAGGACATCAGCAACATTTGTACTTTCATGAAAGGTAAAGTGCACTTACATTTTACTATAATTTATTTTATTTCATTTATTTATTTTCTTTTTAGAGACAGAGTCTTACTTTGTCACCCTCGGTAGAGTACTGTGGCATCATAGCTCACAGCAACCTCCAGTTCTTGGGCTTAGGCAATTCTCTTGCCTCAGCCTCCCAAGTAGCTGGGACTACAGGCGCCCACCACAACACCCAGCTATTTTTTTGTTGCAGTTTGGCTGGGCTGGGCACCTCATATGGGGCTAACACCCTACTCACTGAGCCACAGGTGCTGCCCTATAATATTTTATTTTAACAGGAGATCAATTTTAGAATTTATCATGTTTGAAAATGTATTAAGTATCATGGAAATTCACAATTTAACTAGGAGAAATAGATTAATTTTTACTTGATTATATTTACACTTGATAATTCTTATAGTTCAAAATGAGCATATTGTGCCATTATAATTTTAGTTCATGTTCTTGACATAGCAAAGAAATTTTATGTTTTGCTAATTTGGCAGAATGAGAACAACTTCTATACTATAAATTCAATTTTAATGTGAATCTGGTTTGAATTACTAAAAAATGAGAGATGAAATAATAAATTATAAATTTGTTTTTAAACAATCTAATGTCTTTTGCATTCAATTTCCTATTTATCTATAGGTGTAAAACACTACAGAGTAGATGATTCAACTTTACTCATATGATTTTTGTGTGCATATATTTTTCTCTTGCCCATGAGAAATGTATTCCAATAAAAAAGGCAAAGAAAGTATTTTTGAGGGAGTGTAATATGATTTTATCATATATTCTGAACATGCTTTAGTATAGCTGTGGTCAACATAATTTACGGGAACTATAGCTGATAGCTTAGAGCCTCGTGCTAGAATCCAAATTTTCTTGACTTTTCCTTTCATTGCAAACTTTTAGGCACACTGTAGCACCTACGTTTGCCTAAGGAATCTAGACAACATAGACAGTCTAGAGATGGGGAATTGACAAGAGGTTAGATCAGAGCACCTCATTAATAAAGCATGACACAGTAGAAAGAACACTACTGGGGCAGCCATCCAGTCTCCTGGCTTCAAAAATTAGAGACTGAGTGATAAGTCACTGCAACTCTCTGAAATCCAGTTTCAGCAAAATAATGAACCCCAGAGAAGTTTATGTCCTAATCCCTAGAACCTGTGAGTTACCTTACATGGCAAAATGGATTTAGCAGGTGTGATTTCTAAGGATTTTGAAAAGGAGAAATTCTCCTGGATTATCTGGTGGTCACACTGTAATCACAAGAGTGGTTTTCAGTGAGAGAGGCAGAAGCAGGAGAGGCAGAGCCAGAGAAGGAGATGGGACCAGAAGCAGAAGTTAGAGTGCTTCTGCACACTTTAAAAATGGGTGAACCCAAGGAATATGGGTCACCTCCAAAACCTGAAAGAGGCAAGAAACAGGTTTTTCCCTAGATCCTTGGGAAGGACTGCAATGCTGCCAACACCTTGACTTTAGCCAATAAGACCCATCTCATAGATCTGACCTTGAAAATTGCAAGACAATAACTTCGTAAGCCCCAAGATCCATAAGTTGTTTCAGCAACTACAGAAAACTGATCCACTTCCCATTGTAAGATTCTATAAGAATTAAATATCCCCAGCTCATATCATAGCCTCGACAAACATTAGTTTTTATTTTATATTGCGCAAAGTGTAAAGAAGACGTGAGTAGAGATTTGCTGAGAATGAAATGTGTGAATATGCTTCCTTCTAATTTGTCTTACCCAAGCAGAAATGATGATAATTATTTTGGGGAGATGAAAGGACTTGGGCACAGTAAAAACATGTTTGTTTTCCTTAGCTTCTGCAGCTTCAGTGAGCTGAACAGTAACACTACCCAGCCTTTAAAGCATAGGGCAAGTTTCTCTGTGCACCGTACATCGGAGCTGAATACTGATCCCTGTAGTTGGCTTCCCTGTGCTTTTCTTCTGCCAACATCACATTATCAACCATGTCTTTTCCTCTTTATCCTGTGGAGTTCAATCACAGGTTAGAAGTTTCGATTGTCTTATAGCTTCACCACACATTTAGACTCTTTTGAGTTGACCAAGAACTCTAACTTGACAAGATGAAAAACAGTTCCACCTCTTGGAATGTATGGTGATGTGTATTCCCAGTTTCATTCCCTACCATCAGGGTCACGGCTTCTTGTATAGCTGGAAAGCATTTCAGATGACTAAACTGCTTCCTTTTGCGTCTTAATTTTTGCAGATCTCCTTACTCTGAATCTTGTCCCTAAAACCATATTTTTCTAACACAGAATGAATGGCCTCAATGAAAAAGGAAACATTTTCTTTAACAGATTGGAAAGAGCTATATAGAACTCTACAGCCTATTTTATCTGCTATACTGTGACATGCACTTTTAATTATTTTAGATGTATTTAAATGTAACAAATGTCTCAGAGACCTAAGATACAAGATAAAAGTTACAGCTATGATTTATATTAATTTTGGATGATCTGACAGCCTGCAGGCAGAAGTGACTCTTGAGGCTCTGGAATTTAAAACAAAAGTTGATGTTTAATTAGAAAATAAATTAGCTCCATACATTCATATTTTTAATGCCTTACATGAATCATTCATTACTATTTCACCTGGAGATGCACATATTTTAATTGCCCTTCTTATAGTAATTACCTTTCTTTTGCTCTCTGGCACTAAAATATAATTTGAAACACCATATAGATATAACACATTTTTGCAGATTCTCTTAAATCTCTAACATGTATTAAGGTAACTAAAGTTACCTATATTAGATTTGACCTGCCTGATTTTCAGTATATTTCATTAAAAAGGGAAGATACGTAGAAAAGCTTTATTTTATTATATTCTTATTACATTTGTTTAAATTTCAGATTAATATATGACACAAATTATTAGGTTACATTCTTATACTCAAGACTTATATGAGACGAGTAGATGAACAGCTACATACCAACTGAAGAAAAGCTTTCTTAATAGCAGTGTCATTCAAAATTGTGAAGATGTAAGCCCTTTGTGGAGAGAAGCAGTTAGGAAAAAACAGTAGTTGTGAAGAAAAAGCTATTAGGAGACTAGTGTCTACACTAATGCACTAGGTGGGGTTGTGACTTACTATCTAATATTACATAACCACTTTCTTGTAGAAAGATAGTTAAAGCTTGGAAAGACTAAATAAATTAATTAAACAGAAAGGAAAAGACATAAAATGGAAAAAAAGAGTAATATATTTCTGCTCAACCATTATATTTCAAACAAAATTTGGACAAAGAATTATGAAAGTTTATCTAAGTGGAAAATTAGCATATCAGATTTCAGCTGTTTTTTTTTTTTTCTTTTTTTGAGACAAAGCCTCAAGCTGTCACCCTAGATAGAGTGCTGTGGCATCACAGCTCACAGCAACCTCCAATTCCTGGGCTCAAGTGAGTCTCTTGCCTCCGCCTCCCAAGTAGCTGGGACTACAGGCGCCCGCCACAA
>CAUYON010152884.1:0-11629 GCA_963573935.1 Arctocebus calabarensis | reverse complement strand
ACAGCAACCTCCAGCTCTTGGGCTTAAGCGATTCTCTTGCCTCAGCCTCCCGAGTAGCTGGGACTACAGGCGCCCGCCACAGCACCTGGCTATTTTTTTGTTTTGCAGTTCGGCCGAGGCCGGGCTTGAACCCGCCACCTTCGGTATATGGGGCCGGCGCCCTGCTCGCTGAGCCACAGGAGCCGCCCTCTTTCTGACTTTTTTAAGAGTTTCTCCTTGTTAATGACATTCTACAGTTTCACAATGATCTGTCAAATCATAGATTTGTTAGAATTTATCCAATTTTATGTATTTTAAAATATTTCGATGGCTATATTTTTCATTTTCTAATACTTCTCTTTTACCTTAAGCACCTATCCTTATTTCTGCTTATATTTTTACAGCATCATGCTTTTTGATAAATATTATCTTAGAATATTCTAGATAAGTTACTTTAAATCCATTGTGCTACTACCATATAAGAATAGTTTCTTTAGGAATAGCTTCACCTTCTCAGAATTGAGAGATTGTCTTTTAGAATATTACATTTATTCGCATTTTGCAATTTTGCTGTGTAAGCTCCTTTTGAATGTTCCTTTTTCTGTTTTCTGAGGCTTTCTCACTTTCCATCTTTCTCTGTTTTTTCTCCCTCCACATTGGGAGAATACAAAGTTACCTTCTAATTCCTCAGGTCTTCTAACAGAATTTTGGGGCTACTCTTCCTATCATGGCATTGGTAAAATTGCACATCCCATTAGTAAGCCAGGACATAGCTTTGACCTAGGTGGAAGAATGTGTGGGACCTTCCATGTCTATACTTCAGCTGCTTACTTCAATTCTGTTATGGCTTGAATGTTTATTTCCTCCTCCAAATTCATGTGTTCAATTTCTAACCCCCCATGTGATGGTATTAGGAGGCAGAGCCTTTGGAAGGTGACTAGGTTATGAGGGCACAGTCTTCATCAATAGGGTTATTGCCCTTAAAAGGGGGACCCCCAAAGAGCTCTCTTTCTCTCTCTTCCTTTGAGGGTACCTGGAGATGTCAGCAGTCTGCAACCCAGAAGAAGGTCCTCATCAGAACTGGACCATGCTTGCAAACCTAACTCAGACTTCCAGCACCTAAAACTGTGAGAAATAAACATATGTTGTTTATAAGCCACCCAGTCTCAGGTTTGGGTAGAGCAGCTCAAACTGACAAAGGCCTAGCCAATGCTTCATGCAGTGGCAGCATTTTGTTTGTTTCCTCAGAGCCTGCTTCCATTAGCCCTCTGCACAATTCCTGGATTCAAGCAAGGAGTCTTTGTCATAGCCCCACACCCCAGGGTGTACTTCTAGTCCCCTTTCTCCTTCAAGAAACACACAAAATGCAAGTTTCTCTTTGAGGTCCAAGGCTGGCAGGTATGTGGTCCAGCTACATTCACCATTTTCTATTCCTCTTTTCTTTCAGATCAAAGGAGATACTTTTCTTTTGTTAGTGTTTTTGTTCTTTTTGGATTTTTGGCTTTTAGTCCAGCAATGCATTTTATTATTTTGTCTGCTCATTGTTTACCCACATATTTGAACAGAGGATGTATTACAGTATTAACTCAGGTCACTCTGGATCAGGATGAGCCTAATCCTAACCCTAGTGTCCTTACAAAGAAAACAGAATCCACGGTGATACACAGGAGAAAGCCACATGAAGATGGAAAGGAACAGACCACAATGGTATATCTATAGCCAAAAACATTAAGGATTTTCAGAAAATGCCAGAGCTGTCAGGAAGGGGGAAGGAAGGCTCCTCCGGTAGAGCCTTCCGTGTGGCCCTGTTGACATATTGATTGCAGACTTCTACTATCCAGAATGGGGAGGGAATAAATTTCAGTAGTTTGAAGCTACCAAGGTTTTGGTATTTTATTATGGCAACCCTAGGAAAGTAGTGCAGACAGACACTTTCTGTTGTTCCATTTTAGAGATGAAAAACTGAAATTCCAGAAGGCTAGGTAAAACAGCCAAGATCAAATGGCTTATAAACAGCAAAACTAGAATGAAAACCCAAGACACCTGACCTCAAATCCAGGTATCCAGGGGTGTGTGTGTGTGTGTGTGTGTGTGTGTGAGAGAGAGAGAGAGAGAGAAAGAATGAGAGTTGGAGAGAGACAGAGATATATGTAAATGTCTATGTACATATATAAATACGTAAACATGCACACATACAGACACATGCAATCCCATATCAGTATAAAGTTACAACTTATGAGTTCTGTGGAAGTTCTGAGGTAGACCAAAGCTTTGCAGAATAATCTCATCAGAGTTTTTCCACCAAGGAGACAGAATTTGGGTTAGGCCTTAGTTTTTGATAGAAATAAATGAAAAAATGCTCACCATCTCTAATTATTAGAGACATGCAAATCAAAATCACTTTGAAATATCACCTAACCTCAGGAGAAGGGCCCACATCACAAGGTCCCGAAACAAGAGAGGGAAGACTCCTGCATTGCTGGTAGGACAGCAAACTAGTATAGCCTCCATGGAAAGATTTCTTGGTCCTCAAAGAACTAAAAGTGGACCTTCCATTTGATCTTGCAATCTCATTATTAGGTATCTTCCCAAAAGAGCAAAAGTTGCCTTCAGGGACTTTCTTTTGATAAACATGCACTAACCATGGACTAGTTCTGACTGATTCACAGAGGTTGTGTCTTTGAATGCTTTTATGTTCTGAAAGAACTTTAGACATGTAGGGACTTATATAATACAGTTAATTGTTAAGTCTCTACCCCAAATTAAACATAGGTCATGTCCAATATGCATGTGTCAGGCTAGCCTCCTTGAATATTCATAGTTCCTCCTGTAACCAACAAATGTGTACCCGGCCAACCTGTTAGCCTAAATTCCCACCCTTGCAGCACTTGCCTCTAGGCTTCTACAGGAGTCTACGCTTTCTAAACTGGCAGGATGGCCACCTTGCAGGCTGTCCCCATATGTAGACATATAGGTGTCATGAGTTTTAAGTTAACAAATACATTTTCCTCAGAAAAATAGGAATTGGATCAGTTAAAGGAAAACAAACTAATTTTATTTTAGGCTATTAAGTATTTCCATAAATTTATCTAATTTATTAGTAATCAAAAATGAGACTGGTGTATCTCAAAACTTGCCTAGCAACCAATGTTCCATATGTGTGCACATGACTAATCACTAGAGTGATAATCAGATCTCCAAAACAAACACTTACCTAGTCAACAAAAACAAGATGTCATATATTATATAATGCTCCCACTTTTCCAAAGAAAATAAAATAGGTTTGTTCATTTCTTAGCACCAATACATTAGTAATGTACTCTGAGAATTTTACCTTTTTACAAAATCACTCCAAACTTGCATCCAAATGCCTAATTGACCTTGACTGGCAGAATGAAAAACTGCAATTGCCTATATATTTCTGTAATATAAGAAAACTTTGTTCTCTAAGTTCCTGTCTCCTAAACTCACAAGCACAATGTAATGCAGATCTTATTACACTGGACAATATCTGGCTTCTAAGGGATTTGAAACAATGACCTCATGAAACATGCCAGAATGACAGGAGTAGGCGGTGTGATATATCAATCCACACAGGGTTCCGCAGAAGGCTTTGTGATCCAGATCCCTCTCTACATTGTAAAATGATGTAGAATTCTCCTCTCCATCCTGTCACCATAACAACCATATCTTAACACTTTGTCTAATATCAAGAAATAAAACAATCACCAGGCTTACAGAGTTTTACTTAGAAATTGTGGTGAAGGTGAAAAATCCAAGTTCTAACTAATTATGAGTCTACACATAGTTTTAAAATGAAAGGTTAGAAGGTGACGCTGTTTCCTAGAATGACATAATTTTGAATTATTTCTTATATAAGTTTTTCTATCACCTAATCTCTACATCTCAACATCTCATTTGTGTTTCCCTGTTCCACAAAATACCACCACCCCCCCAACATACTTAAACATACTTTCAATAATACTAAGAATACTTAAATGACATTTTCAATTTAAAAAAGTTCCTATCAAAAATCAATGCCTTGGGCGGTGACTGTGGCTCATTGAGTAGGGCGCCGGCCCCATATACCAAAGGTGGCAGGTTCAAACCCACCCTCGTCCGAACTGCAAAAACAGAAAAATAGCCGGGCATTGTGGCAAGTGCCTGAAGTCTCAGCTACTCGGGAGGCTGAGGCAAGAGAATCGCCTAAGCCCAGGAGTTGGAAGTTGCTGTGAGCCACGGCACTCTACCGAGGGAGATAAAGTGAGACTCTGTCTCTATCAAAAAAAAAAAAAAAAATCAATGTCTTACTTCACCACTGACTATTTGATAAGTTGACTGACAAATTGGGAGCTGGAACTGTTATCTTTACATCCATTTTTATTTTTTATTTGAGGATATAAGTGTGCTTGCTCAACTCAAATAAAAATACCGCAACAAAAATTTTCCATGAAGTAAACAGAAAATTCACATGTGAAGTTCACACTTGAGGTTTTCCTCTTAATGCTTTTCAAAATCTACTGAAACCAATACATACTTATTTCTGCAATTAATTTAATCCCAACTATGGTGTTGACTTCTTGGAGTTAAGAAGTATATCTCAAAGTATTTTTATGTTCTCCACAATATCAAATCAGGAAAAATACTTTATGACCTCTCAGTAAGACATTCCAAGGGAAGAATTTAAAGATAATTTCCATGTTTTCCTGATAAGTCATCTATGTTTCCTTTGCTTTGTAACTTAGAAATTCACCCCAGTAGTTTACTTTCAAATACCAACCTCAATGACAGCCCCATCATTCAGCCCTGAGTGTAGATGGCAGGCATTCTAGTCAGGCTGGGAGAGAAAGGTCTGCATTTCTTCACTTTGTAAAGGTTTTCATAAAATAGTTCCTTTATTAAAAGATCTATTGCTCTGCACACACACACACAAAAGAAATAAGCACCATCAAATTTTTATGTTCCAATTATTGTTTTAATTATGAAAGTACAAGCATCCAACTTGTACTGAATTCTGAAAATAACTCCTCTAACATTTGCATGCCTCACTTTTCTACAAATTCATTTTCAAAAGTAATCTCTCAGAAAGCCAAGCCACTATTAGATATGTCATATCCTTAAACATCCCTCATAGTAAGTTCAGCATCACTATTTCCAAAACTTAAACCTGTAAATTCACTTAAAACCAATTGAAGAGATAATTAAAAAGCAATCACAATGGACTTTGTGTCTGACACACTGGATTCTACTTATGTTTTTTCTACTTACTAGCTCTAAACTTAGGCAAGTTACTCTGGACTCTATTTTTTTCTCATAGGTGAAATGTGAGGTAATTGATTCTACTTAATAGGGTGGTTGTGGAAATTGGTCTGGTAATTTATATTCAGCAACCTAGTATAAGACCTTACACATAGCATCAACTCAAGAAATGCTAACAATCTACATATCAGGAAAGAGAAATGTGAGATGGAGCATGAGGAAGAAAGGGAGAAGTAAGAGAAGGGATTCTCAACGAGGGCACCATGTTCTTCCTTAGAGAACTAAGAAGGGTGTCAGAGGTGTTCTGCCACAGGCAACTCATTAGTCCATATTCATGTGTGATTTCATTGACTAAGTGAAGGAAAGAAAAGAAAAGAACTAAAGGACAAAGAAAAGGGAGAGGAAAGGAAAAGGGGAAAGAAAGAATTATATGACTTAACTCACACACATGTTAAGAAAAAGTAAACTACAAACCAGCAGAGCTCTGTCACCAGCACCAGTAAATGTCAGCAAATGCAGACTGGGTCAAATATAATTTGAAATACTAAACTGGATAAATGTGATTCTAACAATGCCTGAGAACAATTTCCAAATCAAAGCAACTTTCCCACCTCCATAAAGTCACACAGGAGGTAAGAGAGCTGTACATGTGAGTACCGGAACCCACCACCCCTTTACCGCTGATGTGCAAGTGTTTCAATCTACGGTAATCTCATGCCTGGGTCTTAGGTCCTGGCATACTATGGGGAAAATAGTGTCTTTGTCCTATTTTATTTGACCTTTTTTTTCCTGGTTGAAAATTGTTATTGTGAGCCTATATGCTCTTTGTACCAATCATATAAAGATGGATCTAAAGAAAAAAGCCATATCACCCAAAAGTGAACTATTTAAGAGGCACACTCAAAACAGAGTGGTTTGGAAAGAATCAAAGGAAGAAATAATAACAATTATAATTTCTCAGAAACCCAGGTTACTGTGACCATATATTTCAATTACTGTGCTGCCCTTAAACAATGAAGATTATGTACAAGTTGATTGTGCTTTTGGTCATTGGAATCTACATTGATTCTTATTATTATCTATCTCAGAAGAATATTGAAACATTTATGACTTAGGCAACAACTGTAACTCACAGATGATTTACAAATGAGCTAAATATAGAGATTTGGGGAAAATTAATTATGAACACATTCAAATACATTCAGAAAATTCAGTTCACCAAATTTTAGGTGATGCTTGATTTTTATAAAATGTTTTCCTTTAATTGTATCTCATTTATTCAATGAATTATGCTTAATTTTCTGAGCTGCTTCCCATTACATTGGCTTGTGTTTTATTATTGCTTAATGAACATGAGAAAATATTATGTGTTATCACTTCATTAATTAGAACCAAGTTCTTACTAAGATAATATAATTTATCTACTATATTAGAAATGAACCTGTTATTTTGCCACTGTTTTAGACTATGTAAACATATGGGAAGAATGGGGAAAGCATACCAGAATGAGCCTTACTTAAACAGAAGATAGAGGAATGGAAGGAAGGAAGGAAAGTCAGGAGGGAGGGAGAGAGAGATACGAGAGAGGAGCAGGGGAGGGATAAAGAGAGGGAGGAAGGAAGGGAGGCAGGCAAATTTAGAAATGTCAAGTGCCTGTGATTGCCTTTAGAATAGGATGCCAGTATAGTAACCAAAGCAGCCTGGTACTAGTATAAAAGGAGACACATACTTCAATGAAACAGAATAGGGAAGCCCGATATAAAACCACAAACCTACAACCAACTGATCTTTGACAAAGCAGACAAAAATATACACTGGAGAAAGGATCTTTGTTCAACAAATGGTGCTGGGAAAATGGGAAAGCCACATACGGAAGAATGAAAGAGGATTCCTAACTTTCAACATTTATAAAAATTAACTTGAGATGAATTAGAGACTTAAACGCAATATCTGATGTCATTAAAAATTCTAGAAGAACACTTAGGAAAAACTTATTTCAGATATTGGCCTAGACAAAGAATTTATGACTTAGATCCTAAAAATAAATACAACAAAAATAAACAATGGGACTTAATTAAACTAAAAAGTTTCTGCATTGCAAAATGATAATGATGGTAATAATAATAATCTATCGGCATGGAAAATGTCTATGTTTTCCTCATTTACTTTTAAATAAGCCATAAAACCTACTGTGTAGGGCCAAGCACAGTGGCTCACACCTGCAATCCCAGCACTTGGGAAGCCAAGGCAGATGGATTGCATGAGCTCAAGTGTTCAAGACCAGCCTGAACCAGAGTGAGACCTGATCTCTAAAAAATAGGCAGGCATTGGGGTGGGTGCCTATAGTCCCAGCTACTTGGAAGCTGAGGCAAGAGGATCACTTGAACCCAAGAATTTGCTGTGAGCTAAGATGCCTCAGCACTCTACCTTGGGTGACCAAGTAAGACTCTGTTTGAAAAAAACAAAAGCAAACCAAGAAAAACCCACCATTTTTTGACAAATATATAAAAAGGAATATGGAATTTTAAATAAATATTAATAAATTATACAGTTGATAATTGCAAACTAAGGTTTATGGTTACATTGTTTATTTTTATTTTATAAAGATAGCAATAGGGTTACCAACTCAACTAAAGCACAGACATGATCTCTAGAGGAAAAAATCTTAGTATTTATCCTACATAGAAGAGACAGACAATAATTTTTGTGAAACTAACATTGTCTTTTCAAAGCAATAATGGAAAGAATCCAATTTACTGCCATAATTGATTAGATGTTTTCTCTAGTTAAAATAACTTTTACCTCTGACTGCTGAATATTAGCTATTTTGATTCAGTAAAAGGCCTCATTAAATTTTTTTGTAAATAAAGATACAAGTGCACATATAAATAAACTATTTCCTTCAGTCAATAAAAACATATCAAGTTGTTTTATTTCAAGAAAATAAAATAATAATCAGCAATAGAGCAAATAAACACCCTAAGGAATGGGTGGACATAATCACAAACTATACATCCAATAAAGGACTAATATCCATAATCTATAGGGAACTCAAACAACTCAGCAAGAAAAAAAATAAACAACCCCACTAAAATGCTGGCAAAATGAACACAAGCTTTTTGAAAGATAGACAAATGGCCAATGAACATGAAAAAATGCCTAATATCACTAGTCATCATGGAAATATAAATTAAAGCCACCATGAGATATCACCTTAGCCTTGTCAGAGGGGTCATTACTAAAAAGTCAAAAAACAACAGAGTTTGGCATAGCTGCAGAGAAAAAGGAAAACTTTTATAGTGTTTATGGGAATGTAAACTAGTACAACCTCTCCAGCAAATAGGATGGAGGTTCCTCAAAGACCTAAAAGTAGAGGGGATATCTACCCAAAGGAAAAGAGTTCATTATATCAAGAAGACACGTGCACTCATATGTTTATCCTGGCACAATTCACAATTGCAAAGACATTGAATCTATCTAAGCGTGCTTCAACAGATGACTGGATAAAGAACGTATGTTATATACAAAGGGTGCCAAAAATGTACACACATTTTAAGAAAGAAAAACACTATATTAAATTTATAATACGTAAGTCACATTTCACTTCTGCAATACAAGACGTGCTCAAACATGTCGTATATTCTTCTTTGTTATTGGTGTATATTGAATATTACCATTTTAATACAGTCTTTTTCCTTTCTTAAAGTGTGTGTACATTTTTGGCACCCTCTGTATATACCATAAAACATTACTCAACCATAAACAAAAATGAAACAATAATTTTCACAATAACCTGAATGGAACTGAAAGCCATAATCCTAAGTGAAGGATCTCAGGAATGAAAAACAAATACCACACGTACTTAGTTAGAAGTGGGAGTTGGAAGGATGGGTACAGCTGGTCACGTACACAGGTATAAGAGACTATGGAGACCCAGAGGGGCAAGGCTGGGGGGAGGGTAAGGGATCAAAAAACTACCTGTTGGGTACGATGTATACTATTTGGATGATTTTATAGCTCCCCTTTAATGTTTCAAAACCTAAAACTGCCTAGAGATTTTAATGACTTATTTAGACCTCTTAACTCCCACTTATAGAAACTCTTGGAGGAAACGCTTCCAAACTTTTGACCTTTTTCAAGAGGCTATCTGTTGTCAACTGAGAAAGAAACACCAGTTTTGTAGACCAAAGGATGTTCCAGAGAAAGCATATGGACATCAGGAAATTACGCTTTTGATCATAAACAAGTCATGCGCAAGTGTCCCCGGAGAGATAAGATTGGCCAAGGACTTCATTTTCAAAGAGAATTGATGGAGCATTAAAGCCAAAAGCGTCTGGGACTAACTACACAACCCAATCAGCTTATCTTTGCACGAACTATGACAGACATCAAATGTAACTCCAAAAAAAACATCAAAACAATTGACTGTAGATTCTGCCAATAGAGGAAATGTTGCCAATAAAAAAGAGCATTCCTGGCTTAGCAGTTGGAGTCTCGAACTGCTTTTCAAATGGGAGAAAAAAATAGAAGTACAAAGAAATGGGGATCAGCAATAGTTTGGGGAGCACAAAGTGAGAATATTCAATAAAAATGTCTTTGTTAGTCATATTATAAAACCTCCTTTGCCTGTTTAGATCAGTTGATCACTTGCTATTTCTCATACAATAGAAATGTTTCTATATTAGTTGATCTATCCTATTCAATTACTTGAATTTTCTTTAATATGCTTTCCTTAACACTCACGGGAAGACAATGGCTAGAAAAGGAGGGTATGATGGTAGGTGATTTCAAGACATTTAACTTCTTTATTGTTGATGTTTACCTCAAGAAGATAACTCACTGATATTTTCAAAAGGGAACACTTTAGAATGGAAATAGTTAATAAGATCAAAACACCTGTTTTTAGATTAACTTCATCTTGATGTGGCTTGTTTTGTTCACTAGCATGACCTGGAGTGATAGATACTCTAATTACCCTGATTTGATTAATTCACATTGTATGCCTGTATCAAAACATCCTATGTACCCTATAAGTATATAGAACTATTATATTTTAATGATTAAAATATTTTAAAAATTAAAAAAATTACCACAAACAATAGTAAACACAGGAGAGGCATTGTCTTGTCATCATGAGAAAAATGCAGAAAGAAAACTCCTGTCTTGTACAAATGATCTGCTTTTCATTGAGGTGTAAGAACATTTATATACAAAACATACCACAGGGGTCCATATATCTGCAGTTGTAGAAGATAAAAAATAGAAAGGTCAATCCTGTTTACTGCCTATTTTCAAAAGCATGCCTCAGTCTGCTGTGAAGACTTTACCTCTTAATTACTTCTAGATACTGCAATTGAGCTGTGTGTCTGTGTCAATCATGATGTGACATGACATGATAAAAGAGGCTGACCCCTTCATGTGACCATCACTCAGAGATGCGCTTAATGATTCAACATGCCTTCTGCTTTCCATGATCGAATCAGCAAAGGAGCAGAGTCAAACGTCAGTGAACTTTTCAATATTGTTAAATAAACATGAAAGGAAGGTGATGTGAGAATGAACTACTCAAAGTTTAACACAGAAAATCACCACCACTGGTAAGCAACCATGCAAATTAGCAAGAAAGGAAAATGACTAGACCTGCAGCTCTGCAGAATGGCTCATGAAAATGACAGTAACATGACTATGCAAATCTATGCCCTCTGCACTGTTCTTTGACTGTACAGCACTTATAAACAAAGTATGCTAGTGTGTATAGAGAGAATATTTTTAGAGTTCTTGGGTGCTACACTTGGGGATTTCACAGACCTCGGCTTCCTAGAAAATTTAAGGTCCTTTATGCTATGGTTTGAATGTTCCACCTCCAAAAATTCATGTGCCAGAAACTTAATCTTCAATCCAACCATGTTCAGAGGTGGGGCCTAAGAAGAGTTACATAGGTCATGAGGGTGGAGTCCTCAGGGATGGACTAATGACACAATAAAAAGGGCTCACAGGAGAAGGTTCTCTCCTGCCCTTCTGACACAATGTTTATTTTCACTTGCCCTTCTGCCCTCTGCCATATAAGGAAACACCAAAAAGGCCCTCACCAGACACCAGGTGCCGGCACCTTGAGCTTGGATCTCAGTCTCCAGAACAGTGAAAAATAAATCTCTGTTGGGCGGCACCTGTGGCTCAGCGAGTAGGGGTGCAGGTTCAAACCCGGCCCCGGCCGAACTGCCTCAAAAATTAGCTGGGTGCTGTGGCGGGTACCTGTAGTCCCAGCTACTTGGGAGGCTGAGGCAAGAGAATCGCTTGAGCCCAAGAGCTGGAGGTTGCTGTGAGCTGTGACTCAACAGCACTCCACCGAGTGCGATAGAGTGAGACTCTGTCTCCACAAAAATAAATAAAT
>CAUYON010152883.1:0-11933 GCA_963573935.1 Arctocebus calabarensis | reverse complement strand
CCCCGTTGGGTTGGTCAAGACTTTCTCCAAGCTTCACCAATGTCCAAGCCTCCTCACACCCAGTCCTCCTTTCTTTTCTCCCTCCTTTCACAGATGCTACATCAGCTTTGTGGCCTGAAGGCTCTCCCTGCCTACTCCACTTTCCTCTTATACATTAAATCTTATATATTTAATTCCACATTGGCATATGCTGAGAGGGCATTGTTAAATCAGTCGATTAATAACTACTAACTCCAAATAGGATTGTTATCATTTCAAAACTAAAGGCATGTGAAAGACATAAATGTATCACATACATTTAAACAAATACAAACTATCTGTCACAATTTACCTTGTTTAACAGCCCTACTTGGAAACCAGCAAATTCTTTGGTGTTCAATTCTGTCAGTCTTGGTATAGTCTCTCCTGTGATTTCTTTCAATAGTTTTCTAAAATTTTTATTGTGAATCAAGGACACACCACCTCCGGAATGATTTTTCACTTTGATTCCAATTTCCTGGGGAGGTTTCTTCCCCACTGATGCTAGTATGCGTTCTGATTCTAGTTTGGTCTAAAATGAAAGCATATAGCATGTTATAAAAACATCTATATTATTACTCTCAGTTTTACTACTTAAGAAAGATAATACTTTTAAGAACCCCACAGAATAATTTTCAATTGCAAATCACAGAAAAATGAATAATTAAACATTTTCCTGTGTGTCTCTGTATTACCACAACAAACAGAGAAGGGGGGGATTGGAAAGACAAATAACTCAACATTTTTTTCTCTTGTCTAGTGTCAAAATTATGATCTAATCATTGAGAGAATAAAAACTATGGATAAGAATTTCATTCATATATGTGAATGAAAAAAGTCTACCCTGTTACTGTCAAATTTACTCTACGTGAATATATTCATTCCAGACTCAGGTATAAAAGCTTAAGACTCTATATTACATACATATTTACAATGTAAATTAATGCTAACATTCAGATCACATAGATTGAGATTTTATCTAAAAAAAAGTTTATTTATGAGTCTATTCAAAACATCTTAGAAAGTAATGCTTAATTTAACAGATATTACCAAATAAATATACTTTTAAAAAATCCTCTTAATAGACATTATTATTATACCATATTGGTTATTACTTCTTGAGTGTATTACAGCAATATCTATTTGGCATATTTTGTGTTTTATATATATCTGAGATGGTTCAAGAAACACGGGTGACATAGTTATTAAATTAGTAATCACATTAGTGATTAGAGATGCTAAAGATTAATAATGGTCTTTTCTTTTTCTCCAAAAGATGGAATTCCACCAATGTCCGGTAAGCCCCCCCAAGTTTTGGATTTCTGATGGTTTGGTCAGAGGTATTTATTAATTCTTTTAATTGTGGGAGTTAAGTCTATGTTTATTATCTCCAAAAATATTTTAAAGTCATGAAATATAAGCTAAGAGTAAATGAAGGTCTGTTTCCTTAAATGGTCTTAAAAGCCTATTTATAAAATTATACAAGCGATGTGTCCCAGAAGGTCCCAGAACCTATATTAATTTCAACTCTGTTCACTATTCTTCCTCTGGTTACACCCTGCTGTCATAGCCTTAAAGGCCTAAGGTAAACATCAAATAAAAACCAATAGATCAATGGATAGATAAATAAATAAATAACCAAACCAAAACATTTACAACAACAACAAAAAATCTATTAGCAAACAGGAAAAGGGGTTAGGGGGACACTCGGTAGATGAGAAAATCTCAGTTTGCCTTTTGCATTTATGAGCTCATTGGGCTGGCAGGAGCTGGTAAACTCCCAACTATACTCAAGTTGTTGCCAGTTCCTAGCAAGGTGGGTCAGCATCCCAATTGTGGAGTCCCTTTGGGTCCTATAATAAAATCTAACTCTTTGCTTCCTACTCTCTATTTTCTAACAGCTAAACTTCCTAATATATCCAACTTGAAGCATTGTAATGACTGCAAATGCTACTACTGTTCCCTACCTGGGAATACATTTGTGCATAAGATAGTTAAAATTGTGGCATTAATTTGTCATAGAACAGAACACATTCATATGGCAGTAAAGCTCTAACTCAGTAGTTCTCAAACATTGCCATCCTACAAGAATGGTCTAGGTAGAGGTGAGAAGTATGATAAGGAGGGGTGAGTGGAGGATGAGGTACTAATAGAGGGGCAGGCAAGGGACAAGGTGAATGATGGTAAATGAGGGACAGATGGAGGGCGAGAAGAGAGGAGGCTCAGTTCCTCTCTTCAGGTCCCCTTGGGGCCTTATCACCCTCCAGTTTGAGGAAAACTAGTCTCATCTCCCCAGGGAAAAGCATGTGGCTGTTATCCAAAGTCTAGCATGTGAGTGTAAGTCCTTCACGTTCCTTGAAAACTAATTTCAGGCAAGCCGTTTAATCACACCATGCCTCAGTGTACTGACCTAAAAAGGGGGGATACTCTCGCCCAATGTGATCTGAGGAGAAACTAGGTTGAGGATAGACAAAAAATGTGACCCATGAAGGAATTCTATTAAGCCTCTGCCCCTCTTAGGCCACAGAATATCAACCAGCTTGTGGGTAGGACAAACTGGCAGGCAAAAGGAGAAATGGCACAGCATCAAATGATACTGACAGACCCTTAACTGCAGTTTAATGGTGAAGCTAGAAGCCATAGAGAATCACATTATTACTAATCCATAAAGTGTAGAGATATATACACATTTAATCTGAAAAATTACAATTACACTAAAGAATAAGGAAATGCACTTCTGAGGGCAAAGGATTTTTGTTTGTTTGTTTTTACCAATACTACCTGTTGGCTGAGTTTTTTAAGGTAAGAGATAACACTGTAACTAAGTCCACAATCTAAATTATCTGATATCAGATTTGGAGCTCCCATCATCCTTAGTGCTTTCTTTAATGGCTATAAGGAAACAAAATACACAACAGTAAGAATAGAATAAATCTTAAAATACTCAAAGTTCAGTTATAAGGGGCAAAGGGATATGATTCATTTCTTAGAAGTCAAGGTGCTGCACATAAAACCAAACATGGAACATTAAAAAGTGGCAATGAAAATAGCAGAGAAGTAAGGAGCAGAAAGTAAAAAAATCAGAAGAAAGTGGGACAAGAAGAGCAAGTAATAGCAAATTCAAACAGGTAAATTGCTTTCATCTTATTTCCCAATCATAAAATCATTTCACATTGCATTTTGTTGCATACCCCATTCCTGCCATGGTAAATATGAACACACCCCAATTTCTCCTCCCAGTGACACACACTGCACCATTTAAGATGCTGCCTTTTCACCTCTAGAAACTTAGCTTAACGTTTACCACATCAAGCTCTGAAATGATTTTGATGATCTTAATTTAGATTGTATTACAAGTTCAAAATCATCATGAATACTTTCCTCTAATTATAAAAACCAAAACGAGGCCAAGTATTTTTTTTACTCTTTTTGGATCCCACCCACCACCAGTGCCCCACTTCATGCTGTGTCTAGGACACACTTACTAGCCAATAAGCAACTATAATGTCTTCAGACTTTTTTTTCCAAAAGGAAACCCATATTGAGAATTTCTAGAGTTAAAAAGGGAAGTTGATATAATATATGAATATAGAACTATTTATTCTTAAATTCCAAAATTACAATTTCACAAGGTTACTTTTAATTAGAGAAACACAGATGTGTTTTATAAAAATGACCACGGCAGTTAAAGGAAATAAAATGGAGAAAACAGCTCTTTTTTTGTGCCGCCATGACATCTCCAAACTCTTACACATGGTTTGAGAGGGCAGTGATGACACAAATATCTGTAAAATAAAAACATAACTATCTTATTGCAAGGGTAAAGATTTCGATTCATTGACGTTTCTTGTGACAAGAATTATTATTTATATATATATATATACACACATATATATATAGACAAATACATACTAATAAATAGTATGGAGGCAGAGTTTTTAAGTAGCTGTCAAAAGCCTGTCGCCACTTCAGATTTGGCTTAAGCTTGTGAACTTTAAACAAGTCATCTGTAATAGAAAAACAAATAAAATATTATATTATTCCAGTCTAGAGTTCCAAGATCTAACCAAGTAACAGACATTTAGAAATCTTAGACTTTTCATTACTGTAGATGAACTTTTTCACTGAAGTTTATTTGATTATCTTTTTTGGTGGTTGTAGTATTTACCAAAATTATATACATAGTATTTCTCTAGAAAATTAAATAAATTATCAAATTACCTGCTCCTCTTCTATTTGCAATGCTACATGAAATAAGACATTAAAATATCAATTCTGATCCACTTGAAATATTTTTCTAATCTCTTACATATCAGTAACTTAACTGTAGTAATTTTCAATCAAGATGAATACATTGCCAATGGTTGATAGAATAACATTTCTTTCATCTTAACATAGAAGGTATTATATTTTTTGCTGAAAGGTCAAGGTAAGAGAGTTTACAAAGTATATGAGAACAAAGGCTAAGCCACAAATCACTAGGCAATGATAGGCAAACTCTTATTTTGGATTCTCCTTAATCAGCCCAAAATTTGTTTGGCCGTATTTCCACCTCTCTTCATTTTTTTTATTTCTCTGGTGAATAATTTTAAGTCAAACTTTAGGCCATTCAAATATTAGTTAACAATTGAGTGATAGTAAAAGCAAGAAGAGATGTTAAAATTTAAAATTCTGTACAACTCGACGTGTTTCCTGAATATCATGCACAGTAATATAACTAAAAATATCTACTTCAAAGAGACATTCCCTATCTTTTCATACTTAATTTTAATTATTTTAATAATCTAAATACATTATATATACTGCATGAAAATGTCCTACGCTTCTCGTAACTAAAAAATCATTTGACAAGGCTCAGCGCCTGTGGCTCAACGGGTTAAGGTGCCAGCCATGTACACCTAAGCTGGCGGGTTCGAATCCAGCCCGGGCCTGCCAAACAACGATGATGGCTGCAACCAAAAAAAAAAATGGCCAGGCATTATGGTGGGCGCCTGTAGTCCCAGCTACTTGGGAGGAGGAGGCAAGAGACTCGCTTGAGCCCAGGAATTGGAGGTTGCTGTGAGTTGTGATGCCAGAGCACTCTATCCAGGGTGACAGCTTGAGGCTCTGTCTCAAAAAAAAAAAAAAGAAAATCACTTGACAAACATCAACATGAACCTGCCATACATATGGTAAAAATGCTATACCAAAGATACTATAAATAAATCATCTATTTTCTTTTGTCAGGTTTTATTAGTTCTTATTTTAAAAATACTTTACTTCCAGAGACAAAACCACCCTATGCCACACATGCATAATTTCTCTACAAATTGTTTTCCTTTGAAATTTTGAGTTACTTTAGTTAAAGTGATTATGTATTTCCTTCTTTTACTGCTATAATAAATTATTCACTCCTGCTGAAATGAATTTAAATGCATTTACAAAGTTATAAATTGAATTCTTTTGTTAAAGATCTGAAGAGATTTCTGGCTCATTGTAGCAAGCAGGTCTTTTAAAGACCATTTATATCTTGACAAAAGGAAAGAGAGACTACAGACATAGTCTGTTATACTGTGCCTTTACCATTGAGTCTGTTGAGAATTAGGCAGATTTTAAAAACCAACTGACAAATTAAATACTGGAGAGACTTTTCTATAAATGGATTAGATAATCTAAGTCAATAATACCCTCTGTATTTCTAACAATGCCAAGAGCAAGGACCCCATCCTGGAGCTGATTTAGTCTAATTATTTCTTAACAGATTTTTTAAAATGGGGGTCAGGAGAAGAAAGAAAATCTTCCACAGTCTAGCTAGCTCTTAAGGTGACACTGCTTAAGTTACTACACCTCTATAGCTCAAAAAATGATTCCTATGCCATTAGATGTCTATTCACAAGGAGTGTCTATGATGGTACAGTAAAGATGTCATAAACAATCAGCTCATCAATATTTGAGAGAAGAGATGAAAATGAAAATGAAATTAAATGTTTCAAAGACCACTCCCCCCAAACTACTGCTGCTTTCTTTTCCAGTTCCTTTCTCTCCACTTTCTTCTTCAGAGAAGGAAGACCTGAGTTTGAGTCCAAGCTCAGCCACATCCTTACCTGAGTAAGTTTAGAGAAATTGTATTTCTAAGCCTCCACTTCATCTATAAAGTGGGTTAAATGAGAACTGGTTTACCATAGGGCTGTTCTGAGGAGCTAGATTATGTATATCTAAAAACACTGTATAAAATGAAAAACAAACGAGTGTAAGCTGTGAAGCATCAGATACACAGTGACTGATAAACATCAAATTATCCTGTTTCTTTTGAGTAAATATTTAGTAATGGGATTGCAGGATTAAGTGTTAAATCTATTTTTGGTAAAAAGAAAAAAGACATTATTTTTTGTAACAGAATCTCACTCTATTGCCTAGGCTAAAATGCCACAGCATCAGCCTAGTTCACAGCAACCTCAGACTCGGGTTCAAGTAATCCTCCTGCCTCAGTCTCCCAAGTAGCTAAGACTACAGACACCGTCCACAACACCCAGCTTATTTTTCTATTTTTAGTAGAGACAGGGTCTCACTCTTGCTTGGGCTGGTCTCAAACTCCTGAGCTCAAGTGATTCTCTTGCTTCAGCCTCCTAGCATGCTAAGATTACAAGCCTGAGCCTCCACACCCGCCTGGCTGAAAATAAAAGATTTTATCACAAAGACATTTGAATTCAAATGTTTATAGCAGCACAATTTACAATGAAAAAGATGTGGAAACAACCCAAGTGTTCTTCAGTACATGAAAGGATTAATACATTGTGGTATATGTACACCGTGGAATATTATTCAGCCATAAAAAGATGGAGATTTTGTATCTTTTCTAACAATCTAGATGGAACTAGAGACCATTCCAAGTATCTTATGCAAAGTATCACAAGAATGAAAAAATAAACACCACATGTACTCAGCACTAAACTGGAACTAGCAGATTAACACTTACATGCTCACATAAGAGGAAAAACTCAATGAAATTCAAGTAGGGGGGAGTAGGGGAAGGAGATGTGTAAATTCCCACCCAAAGGGTACATTACACACATCCTGGGTGAAGAACACACCTATGACTTGGACTTTAACCCTACAAAAGCAAACTATATAACCTAATCATATACTCCTATATTGATCTGAAATTTTGAAAATAAATTAATTGTGGAAAGGTGGTAAAAAAAATACCCTGCTTCTATTCTCTATTTTCATACCTCTGCCTTTCTTTCTCCTGATCATAACTTCTCTTAATATGGAGCTGAATTTTATTTTTTACATAAGTCTTCTGTTCTTAATTTTTTTTTTAAGTAAATTGAATGTGGGACATTTAAGAAAAGGGGAAAAAAAAAGAAAAGTTGTTACAAATGTTATAATATCTGCAGTTACTGGTAGTTACTGGCCCTCAATCGAAAAAATAATTTCCCATTTCCTGATTGACAAAGATCTTTTGTTGACTACAACAATTTGATGACCTCCCTCTCAACATGATTCTTCTGGTAGCTCATCGATACAATTAAGGCTCATTTATCTATCCCAGAAAATAAGATATATTATATTTTCATGTAAGTTTTAGCAGTTAAATTAACTTTTTTAGACTACTTTTGACAGAAATCTTACATTAATAAAGAGAAAACAGAGTCACAATTATGGACACATCCTATGTAGTAATATAGTGAACTTTCTCAGGGTTATGAAGTATGCATGACTTAACTTGCTTTTTTACTAACTATCCCTGCCCACTAAAACTGCAATACCATATAATAGCCTCACAGTATATTCTTAGTGTGGAATATCCTTCTAGAGTTACTAAGGTAATGTAGATACTAACAATGACAATAGTAATAATCACATTTAGGGAGTACTTACTATTTGCCAGGCAAGTTCTAAACAATTTAATTGTATTAACTCATTTAATTTCAACTAAATTCCTTTAAGTTAGATTATTATCATTATCCCCACTTCCCAATGAAGAAACTGAAGCACAGAGAGGTTAAGGATCTTGCCCAAGGTCCTGCAAAACTAGCAAGTAGCAGAGGCTTAGTTCATACCTGGGCAGCTGTGCCCTATAAGTTCATACTCTTAACTATTATGGATATTACACTACCCAGAGAATAAAGTTATGGTGAAATTGTTGAGTTGGTATCTATTTCAGAACCCCAATAAGAAATGCCAAGTTTGAGATTCAGGGGCATAAAGCCCTCCAGCCTCAATGGGTGTCAAAAACCCTGTCCTCCTCCGAAGATGTATGTTAAAAAAAAGCCTGAAGATGGATATTTGAAGCCAGGGAGAAGAATGGGTAGTGAGTCAAGAATGGACTGATCCTCCACTGGACATGTGGGATTAGGGAAGGGGAAGGAGTCAAAGATGCCTCCAGGGTTTCTGGTTTGGCATGTCTGCAGAGAGATGCTAATGCCACTAACTAGACTGTGGAGAGAAGAGGAAGAGCTAAGAAATTCTGCCGGGCTTGAAGTCACACTTGCAACATCCAGAAAACTGTTGGGCAACCAGAATCATTTAGGTCACCATGCTCTAGGCAGGGGTGGATTCTCAGTGTTCTAGGCTAAGGAGGTCCAGAGCCAGATAAATGCCACACCTGTTTCACTGGTGACAGAAAGAATTTCAGACAGAAGGAGAAGTTGGTGTTTGAGGAATAGAGTGAGTTGAAACAGACTAAAAGATCACCAGAAAAAGTGTCAGAATTTGACCTGGCATAGTAAGTACTATGGAGTCTGGAGATGGGCGTCATATAGCAACTTAAGCAGAGAAGGTTTTAGGTAAAAGAAGAACTGAATACTTAATCACACTATACTTCTTTACCTCCAGTAGCTCTCTAAGACTAGCAAAGGCCAAGATTAGAGGGTGGATCTTACTACTGTAAGGTGCTATACATCTCAATTTCTGGGGGAAGACCAGCCACTTTAGTTAGAGACATTTTCATGTAATAATTTGGAAGACAGGCTGAGTTTAGATCAAAGACGAGACCCTAGAGTTCAGTCCGTAACAGTTCTAAAGGACTTTCATCACTGCTCTGTAGTATTGAGGCCACCTCCACCCATGTGGTGTCAGTGAAGGTCAAGTGGGAAAGAGTAATGAAGCATTCCTGTTTCTTCCAGTCATGGAGGATCTAGAACTGCAACCCACACATAGTAATTACAAGGGCCATTCTCTCTCTGAGTATCAATGAAAACCAAGTAGGGAACCTGGACTTCTACCCTCATCTGGCACTAGCATTAATGAGGCAGCATTAATCTCTGTCTGGGATATGTGAGAGGAAGTAAGCTTAAATAGAAGGCTTAAATAAGATCCAAAAAATAGAAATAGAAAATAAGAAGTAAAAGATATAAAGAAGAACCACATGGAAACTTCAGAACTGGAAAGTACAAAAACCAAAATATAAATTTTCATGGATGGGATCCACAACATACTGTAGGAAACAGAGGAAATAATCAATCAAGCAGAACAAAAAAACACTGGAAATTATCTGGCTTGAATAATAAACAGAAAATAGACTGGAAAACATGGAAAGAACCTCAGGAATTTGTGAGACTATAAGAAAAGATCTAACATTCATGTCATTGAATGAGAAAGAAGGTAGGGCTATAAGACTATTCAAGGTAATAATGGCCGAAAACTTCACAAATTTTGAAAGGGACATAAACCCACAATTACTTATTACTTATACTTAATAACAATGTATATTATTTGGGTGATGGATACACAAAATACCCAGACTTCACTACTGTACAATTCATCCATATAACAAAAAAACCATTTGTACCCAGTTAATCTATTGAAATAAAAACAACTAAAAGAGAGACATGAACCTACAGATTCAAGACTTAGCTGAGTGAACCCCCAAAAGAATAAATCCAACTTAAACTACTGAAAAGAAACCTAATGCCAGAAATAAATCTTGAAAGCAGAGAAAGACTACGCCTCTGCTATAGAGGACAAAACAGTTAGAAAGACAATAGATTTGTTATTAGTAACCAAAAAGATCAGAAGGAAGAGACACAGCATATTTCAAGTGCTAAAATAAAGACTATCAACCCAGAATCCTATACTCAACAAAAAAAGTCTTTCAGGAATGAAGGGGAAATCAAGACATTCTCAAATGAAGGGAAACTAATAATAAAATGTGTCACCAGCAGACCTATCCTAAAAAAAATGGCTAAAGGAGGTTCTCTAAACAGAAATGAAATAATAAAAGAACAAATCTTGAATATCAGGAAGGAAGAAAGAATATGATAAATCCAAATATGTATTAATACAATAGACTTTTCCTCTCCTCTTGGATTTTCTAAATCATATTTGACAGCCAAAGCAAAAGTTATAATATGGCCTCATGTGTTTCTAAATGTATATAAAACAGTTCAGATAATTTTACTATAAATGGAGGAGGAAAAAGGGGTATGAAGAAAGATACAATTTCTGCATTTCACTCAAATAAAATAATGACAACGGGTAGACTGTAATAAGTTATGCATATGTATTACACCTTGAGCAATACTAAAAAAACTATCCAAACAGATACACTCAAAAACACTATAGATAAATGAAGATGAAATCCTCAAAAATATCCAAGCAATCCAAAAGCCAGGAAAATAAAAACAGAGAAAACAAAGAGAAAAAAAAGTGTTATACTTAAGCCCTAAGGCAACAATAATAATATTAAATGTAGATGTCTAAATATACCAATTAAAAATAAATGGCGGAACAGATCAAAAATATAACCCCAAATTGTGCTGTCCATAAGCAATTCACTTAAACATAACAGTTACAGGCATGTTAAAACTAAAATGAGGGGAAAAGCTACATCATGCAAATGTCAAAGAAAAGCAGGAGCTTACATATTGATATCAGAAAAGGTAGATTTAAGAGGAAATTAGGAATGATTTAACAATTATATAATACCCCACCCAACGATAGAAGATCCTACATTGAGAATAAGCACCAATGGAATATATACCAAGATAGTCAACATTCTCTGTCATAAAAGAAATGTTAACATATTTATAATGGATATCATATACAAAATGTGTCCTCTACCCACAATGGAATTCAACCTAGAAACCAGTGAAAGAAAGTTAAAAAGTAAATTTCAAAATACTTGTAAATCAAATAATGCACTTGTAAATAATCTATGGATAATAGAAAAGATATATTAAAAGAAAAAGATATATTAAAGTGAATGAAAATGAAATACAATATTTAAAATTTGTGAGAGGCAACTAAATTAGTGTTGTGACAGAAATGTATGTCATTATATATTTACATTAGAAAAGAGGAATAGTCTCAAACCCAAAAGCTAAGGTCCTATTCCAAAAATAAAAAATAAAAAAAGCAAAACCACAGCAGGGAGAAGAAATGACATATTCATAATAATAAATGAATCAATGAAATTGAAAAAAGAAAAACAACTGATAAAATTAATGAAACAACTGGGTTTCTTTTCAAGATTAATAAAAGTGAAAAACCTCTAGGCTGACAAAGAAAAGAGAAGACATAAGACTCATATTATCAATATCAGGAATGACATAGGCGATATCACTATAGAGCTTACATACATCAAGAGGATAGTAAGGAATCACTAAGACACATAATTTGATAACTAAGTTTAAAAACACATCCTTAAAAGCACAAATAGCCACAATTAACTCAATGAAATATACAATCTGAATAATCCCATAACTATGAAAGAAATTGAATTAACAATTTTTTTTTTTTGAGACAGAGCCTCAAGCTGTCACCCTGGGTAGGGTGCTGTGGCATCACAGCTCACAGCAACCTCCAATTCCTGGGCTCAAGCGAGTCTCCTGCCTCTGCCTCCCAAGTAGCTGGGACTACAGGCGCCCGCCACAACGCCTGGCCATTTTTTGGTTGCAGCCGTCACTGTTGTTTGGCAGGCCCGGGCTGGA
>CAUYON010152875.1:0-14952 GCA_963573935.1 Arctocebus calabarensis | reverse complement strand
CACCCCCAAGAAGTATGCCATACACTGTGACCCTCTTCCTCCTCCCCTTCCCCCTACCTCATTCCCCTACACCATCCCTTGTATTAGCTCATCTACTATGTTCATATTAGAATTGAATACATTGGATTTTTGCTTCTCCATTCTTGTGATGCTTTACTAAGAAGAATGTGGTCCACCTCAATCCAGGTTAATACAAAAGATGTAAAGTCTCCATCTTTTTTAATGGCTGAATAGTATTCCATGGTATACATATGTTGCAGGAAGACAAGGCCCAAAGGAGAGAAAGAGCACCCAAACACCACGTTTATAAGAGGAAGGGCTTTATTCACCAGCTGGGAGCTTATGACATAGAAGAATTCCAAATGGCTGCGCTCCCCAACTGGGTTGGTCTTTCCCTTTTTATCCACAGTCAAAAAATTCTGGGCGGTACCTGTGGCTCATCAAGTAGGACGCTGGCCGCATATACCAAAGGTGGAAGGTTCAAACCCGGCCTCAGCTGAACTGCAAATAGCCGGGCATTGTGTCAGGTGCCTGTAGTCCCAGCTACTCGGGAGGCTGAGGCAAGAGAATCGCCTAAGCTCAGGAGTTGGAGGTTGCTGTGAGCTGTGTGATGCCACGGCACTCTATTGAGTGTGATAAAGTGAGACTCTATCTCTCTCTAAAAAAAAAAAAAAAGTTCCACCCCACAGGTACCCTTTTCATTGGCCAGTTTGAATCAAGTAGGAGATGCTATTCCAGGCCCTACAGAACTACAGGATTTCACAGAACTTGGGAATTTCCAAGTTCCAGAAAGTTAAGTTTACAAATTCCCAACAGCTGAGTCACCATGGAGAGGACCCTGCTGGTGTATCCTTGTGGTCTCCTTGAGAAGACCTGTTCTTCTAGACCTCACCCTTCTCAAATATCCTCTCTCACATATATCACAGCTTATTAATCCATTCCTGGGTTGGTGGACATTTAGGCTGTTTCCACCTTTTTGTGATTGTAAATTGCAGTCTAATACAAATGTCCTTATGATAAAAGGATGTTTTTTCATCTGGGTAGATGCCTAGTAATAGGATCGCAAGATCAAATGAGAGGTCTAATTTGAGTTCTTTGAGGCTGGTAGGGATCATGGTAACACCTGCCCTTTTCCCTTGATCTGGTTTGCTAAAAGATTAACACAAAATTATGGTAGATTAATAAGAGAAAGGTTTATTTCTAAAAGCCATGCATATGGGGGGACACACAAGAATGATTTCCCAAAGTCTTAGTGATGGTCAGTGTCTTTTTTTTTTTTTCTTTTTTTTGAGACAGAGCCTCAAGCTGTCACCCTGGATAGAGTGCTGTGGCATCACAGCTCACAGCAACCTCCAGCTCCTGGGCTAAAGCGAGTCCCCTGCCTCTGCCTCCAGGAGGAGGGAGAGTATAGATGGGTGGAAACAGATTGATTTGTAGATTAACCTGAGATACAAGTACCATGTTTCAAATGACCTTGGAGCCAGGTCTATTAGCATGTGACAAGGAGGCCCGCAGTCTTTTCTGATTCTAAATCAGGTTACTTAGGTTTTATAGAGAGGCCAGTGCTTACTGATCAAAAATGGCTTTTTAATTTAAAATATTCTTTATACTAAGGAATCATATTTTGGGATGAAATTTCCTTAGCTCCTTCAGTATTCTCCATACTTCCTTCCAAAAAAGTTGTATTAATTTGCAGTCCTGCCAGCAGTCAAATGTTCCCTTCTCTCCACATCCACATGGTCATCTGCAGCTTTGAGACTTTGTGATGTGGGTCATTCTCACTGGGTTAGGTGATATCTCAGAGTAATTTTGATTTGCATTTCTCTGATGATTAGGGACAATGAGCACTTTTTCATATGTTTGTTAGCCATTCGTCTATCTTCTTTAGAGAAGGTTCTATTCAAGTCTCTTGCCTAGTGATATATGGGATTGTTAGGTCTTTTTTTGTTGACGAATTTAAGTTCTCTATAGATCCTAGTTATCAAGCTTTTGTCTGATTCATAATATGTAAACATATTTTCCCGTTCTGAAAGTTGTCTGTTTCCTTTGGTTGTTGTTTCCTTAGCTGTACAGAAGCTTTTCAGTTTAATTAAGTCTCATTTGTTTATTTTTGTTGTTGTTGAATTGCCATGGAAATCTTCTTCATAAAATCTTTCCCCAGGCCTATATCTTGAAGTGTTTTCCCCACACTTTCTCCAAGGATTTTTATTGTTTCATGCCTTAGATTTAAATCTTTTATCCATCTTGAATCAACTTTTGTAAGTGGTGAGAGGTGTAGGTCCAGTTTCAGTCTTTTACATGTGGTTATCCAGTTCTCCCAACACCATTTATTAGGGATTCTTTTCTCCAGTGTATTTTCTCGTTTGGTTTATCAAATATCAGGTGGTTGTAAGAGGTTAGTTTTATCTCATGGTTTTCTATTCTGTTCCAAATGTCAATGTCTCTATTTTTGTGCCAATACAATGCTGGTTTGATCACTATGGCCTTGTACTATAGCCCAAAGTCTGCTAGGGACATACCCTAATTTTGTTGCTATTACTAAGAATTGCCTTGGCTATATGGGTTTTTTTCTGATTCCAAATAAAATGAAGAATTACTTTTTCTAAATCTTATAAATATGATGATGGTATATTAATGATGAAGTATAGTCATTTTGACAAGGTTGATTCTCCCCAACCATGAGCATGGTATTTTCTCCCATTTGTTAATATCTTCTGCTGTTTATTTCCTTAGGGTTTTATAATTTTCATTGTAGAGGTCCTTCATCTTTTTTCTCAGGTATATTCTTAGGTATTTCATTGTTTCTTTTTCTTTTCTTTCTTTCTTTCTTTTATTTATTTTTTTTTTTTTGAGGCTGCTGTGAAGGGAATTGTATCCTCAATTAGCTTCTTATCTCAGCTATTATTGGCATATAAAAAGGCTATTGATTTGTGAATATTGATTTTGTGTCCTGAGACAGTGCTCTATTTTTTTTTTTTAATCATTTCCAAGAGAGAGATTGAGATTGAGACTCTTGAGATTGAGTCTTTGGGCTTCTCTAAGTATAAAGTCATATTGTCAACAAAGAGTGAGAATTTGACCTCCTCTGGATTACATTTATGGACTTGCATATGTTAAACCAGCCTTGCATCTCTGGGGTAAAATCTACTTGATCATGATGAATGATTTTTTTAATGTGCAGCTGTAATCTATTGGCTAGGATTTTATTGAGAATTTTTTCTCTATATTCCTTAGTGAAATTGGTCTGAAGTTCTCCTTTTTAATTGGGTCTTTTCTTGGTTTTGGTATCAGGGTGATGTTTGGTTCCAAATGTCATTGTTTCTATTTTTGCACAATACCATGCTGTTTTGATCTCTATGACCTTGTAGTATAGCCAAAAGTCTGGTAGAGTGATACCCCCAGCTTTATTTTTATTACTAAGAATTGCCTTGGTTATAAAGGGTTTCTTCTGGTTCCACATAAAAGCATCACACCAGAATTTTATCAAACCTTCATAGAAGAGCTTATACCCATACTGCAGAAATTATCCCAAAAAACTGAGAAGGAATGAATCTTTCCCAACACATTCTATGAAGCAAACATCACCCAGATACCAAAGACCCAACTAAAAAGGAGAACTTCAGACCAGTTTCATAATGGATATAGTTGCAAAAATCCTCAATAAAATCCTAGCCAATAATAGTACACATTAAAAAAATCATTCATCACGATCAAGTAGGTTTCATCCCAGGGATGCAAGTCTGGTTTAACATATGCAATATTCCATTTAACATTTTTGGACTGAAATTCACTGCCAGTAAGTAAAACCACAGACAAGAAGGGATTACTGTATGTAATGTTCAAAAAACTGTTAATTTAAGTAGTGAAAGATTTTAGATTTAAGATTATGAGTTTGCCTGACAGGTTTGAAAGGCCTGACACAGATTGGGGAGCTACATCTGCAATAAAACCTGACAAATAAAAACAAAACAAAACAAAATTCATCCAAGTTTATGTCAAGGGCAGTGGGCACAGGGACTAATTTAGGGGCTGCTCTGCCATCATCTCCAGCAGTGCAGGCGTGTTCCCCTTCTTAAACTAGTTGTGGACCCATGGGCATTCATTACATCATTCTTTATAATGCATACATATTCATTTATATTCTTTGATATATATGTCATATATATATGACATATATATATAGTTCTTATTACTTAAAATTCAACCCATGTGATGTCTCACTTCCCTCATCTGCTTAGCGGGAAAAAATGATTTTCTCATAGGATATTGTGAAGTTGAGTTAGTGCATATACGCTGCTTTGATTAGTACCAGACATAAATTAAGTGCTCTATACTACATAACTAGTACTATTACCATTCTCTTCCTCATTACCACCAGCACTTCCAGGAATACATCTTAAACATTATGATGGAGGAGAAGAATTATCAAGATCTCTAACAAAGGAAAAAGAAACTATCGAAGAATATGTTTTGTTGGACCCTGGACTACTGCTGGACTCTAAGACTTCAACATTATTCAAATGCTCATAGTAGAGTGCCTCATCCTCTTAGCTCCACCTGTGGCTGGCTTGGCTCTAACTGAAACCAGGGGCCAAGTACAAAGGCTTATTTTCTATGGAGTTGTGATGGGAATGCTGAGAACACAGACCATGGTTTTGCCTCAGCTGCCAAGTATTCTCAAGAAACAAGAAAGCTGTTTCCTGTGCTAAAACAATGTGATTATCTCATTCAAAGTTGCCTATCCAACCTCCCTCTGGCCTTCTATGCCTGTCAGACTGATGGCTTGGTCTTCCTCATTTGCTAAGGACCTGAATTTTCCCCAATACTGCCTATAGCGGACACAGAACCCTTGGCTTCCACCCCTTGGCAGCGTTGGACTTGATCCCTGACACTGACATTGCAGTTACTCCTACCAAACTTAGCTTGCTTCATCATATGGTTCTCCACCTTCTGGAGTGTGTTGAACAAGAAGGATTCCCAGGTTCCAGGATCAGTCCTGCTGGCTCGTTCAAGGTTCTTTTGGTTGCAGAAGCACTAACGCAAACTGACAGAAATAAGACCGAGACAGTGTTGGCACAGCAAAGAAAACTGCAATGGTAAAGTGAGCTCCAAGTGACTCAGGATGTCACCAAAGGTACAGTTTCTTTACCTGCTTCATCCTAAAGCTGCCTCCCTTCATGTTTACAGAGCAGATGGAAGGAGCTGACTTCATATTTTCCTCATTTATGTCCAGCAAGAAGAGAAAAAAAATTCCCTCTCAAAAGCTCCTTAAGAAGTGAGACATCTTCTTTCCCAAAAATGTTTTAAAAACTTTACTTTTGACTCACTGGTCTGAATTGAGTCATATGTTCTTACCCAAGCACTGTGGCCAGGGAGATGAAACATGTTCATTGGGGATTAGCTAGCAGAATCCACAGCTATGTTTTTGGTGTTGGGGTGGGAGGGTCTCCTCTCCCAGAGCACATAGACTGGCAGAAGAGGCTCAATGCCTCTGCTCTGCTCTGCTCTCTGCCCAAAGAGGCCAACTCTTCAGAATACAACAGCCTGGCTCCCTTGCTATCTGGCTGCTAGCTGGATTTGCTTATGGGAACCCCAGTGGAAAATCAGAGTGTGGGAGGAGAACTGGGCCAGAACAACTGTGTCTTCAGCTCCCTCCCTGTCTTGCCAAGGTTCTACCAGTGATTGTTCTCTAGAGGCATGACTTGTTTTCTGTGACCCAAAGGCCTTTCAGCTCCAGCTCTTACCAGGCTCTGGTAACACTGCTCCCTCCTTCACCCCATCAAGTCCAGAGTACTAACAGCTCCTGGGGTCTGCCAGCCCCTTGCTGTACCACCATTCTTTGCTAGTCTCAGATGTTGTTTGAATGTTTATGTTCCTCCCAAATTCATATATTGGAATTCCCATCCCTGATGGTATTAGGAGGCAGAACTCTCATGGATGGGATTAGTGCTCTTATCAAGGAGGCCTGTGAGATACCCCCAGCCCCCGTGCCCTGGAAGGGTACAGTGAGAAAGTGGCTGCCCATGAGGAGTGAGTTCTCCCCAGACATCAAATCTGCTGGTAGCTTGATCTGGGACTTCCCAGCTGCTAGGACTTGGAGAGATAAATTTCTGCTATTTATAAGCCACTTGCAATATTTCATTAAAACAGCCCAAATGGACTATGGCAGGTCTCAATCCACCTGCTGCTCTGTGACTAACCCTGCAGTGAACTCTGTGACTGAGCAATCCATTTCCTTCCTGGACCTCGACTAGTACAATGCCTAAAAGAAAACTGGGGAAATAGTACCAAGAGAAAAGGAGAGTGGATGTTAGGCAGACAAAACCTGCAATGTCACTGTAACCCATGATTCCTGCCCTCCTGTCCCTCGCCTGTGGGAAACAGGAAGTCTCCCCTTCCCTGGTTTCTAATAGTTTACTCGTCTAGCTTATTGTTGTGCTATGGGTTATGTATGTGAACAATAGTAAAACCTGAATAATAAGAGTCTTATCTCTTTCTAGAGAAATACTCTGGTCATTCACTAAGAGCAAAGGACACCCAGTTGCTTCATGAGCTCAACCTCAGGTAGAAAAATGCTAAGCCTGTCTGCCCTCCTGTTCCTGCCAACATGTGCCACCTGAGTGCTCACAGTGCATCTCAATAATCAGCTGGGAAATGAAAGGGGAAAACAGAGGAGGAAAGATGAGAAGACACAGAGAGAGAGAGAGAAACAGACTTCATGAGTGTCCTGGTTATTTGACTAAACTTCCCCAGTGGCCCCGAGACTCACCCTCCTATTCCCAACCCATTGTCCCCTCCACATAATGGCTCATTGTAACCCCCAGGAGTGATTTTTTTTTCTCACAAAAGCACAAGGGCAGGTTAGGCCAAACTAGTTTGGGGGAGAGGATATTGGCCTAGGAGAGGGGACACAAACTATGGGTATTTGGGTATGCTACACAGGAGAATGTCTACTGGGCAGAAAAGATTGTCAGGTGCACTTGTACAATTAGGAAGGATAGATGGAAAGATGTGAAAAGATGGACTTAGAACTCTAAAGAAATCTTATTTCAAAAACTTACCCACCCCTACCCCATCAGGAAAAAGTGAGATTTGGAACTGGTATAACTGGTTGTCAACTAAGATGAATTAAAGAGGAAAAATGGCTAGGATTTGTCATGATGAAATTGTGTACATACATATGAGTGTGTGTGAGAGATTTACCAGCATTGATCAAGTTCTCCTTTCTCCCCTTCAATCCTTTGTGGCTTTGTGACAGGCTGTGTGTAGGGCAGTGAGGGCCCATCTGCTTCCACTTGACCCATCCTGACAGCTGGGAGGGATGTGTTCACTCACCTAGGAGCCTACATCTGGCACCAGCCTCTAACCACGTAAGAAGCACAGGGGGCGCTGGTCATTCTCCACAAGAACAAAAAGCCAAGGATACAGAGATCTTTGTATCAAAAGGATACAACTTCCTGGATGACCTCATTCCAGGGATCTGCAGAGCCCAAATAAGCATTCCAGGGCTTTGGCAGAGGGCTCCTCTAAGGAAAGGGAATGGACAGGAGGCTGACTCTCCATATCTGTGATGTCTTCCTTAGGCTGAAGGACAGGACACCTGTGGCCATCCTAAATCACAAGGCACCCTGCCAGCTCCTACTGACTCCACAAGAAAGTCAAAGGAGGGTCACCATGTCCCCCAAAGTAATGCCTCTTGGATCACATGTGCCCCCTAGGGGGCTTTTCCTCCTATGTCCCACCATATATTTCTCTTATTTTCATTCAAATGAATTTGTATGTTGCTCTTGAACTTTCTCTTTCTTTCATATTCTCAGAAGGCATAGCATTAAGAATAGTAAGAATAGGTAAAAAGAGCTGCTAGATCTCAGAATATCATTTGTGAGATTAATAGCCATAGTTTGCAATAAAAAAATTAAATGAAGTTTCTTAGCATTCTTTGAACATTTTTTGAACACTTTCTATGCCAGACACGGATAAAACATGCTCCCTATCTTGGAAAAGCTCACTGATTTGTTAGCAGTCACAGATACTTAAACAAAGGATTACATAGTAAGTTCTATAAAGTAACTTTATCCTCTGGAATTTTGCTAATATTACACTAAATAATCAATAAACCAGAATAAGAGTCATTTATTAAAACTGTTTAATATGGCTGAGTTTGGCCCAAGAATTTGGTAATCTATTCAAGATCTCACCCCAAATCATTTGTTGTAGTCCAGAAGTTTTTACAGTGGTAGAAAATTTCTAAATTTGTGCTTTTCAATACAGTAGCTACTACCCACATGTGACTATTGAGCATTTGAAATAGTGTGACTAAATTGTATTTAATTTTAATACATATGTAAATAGCAACAAGTGTCTAGTGCTTACCATGTGGCCCAACATGACTCCAGAGTTCTAATCCCACATAGATCTGGCCAGATTTGCACAAACCAGTGAAAGTTCATCAGCTGAGATTAAAATCTAGTAACACACCAATGGGAATGGCCCATTCAGCCTTGAATACTTGAAAGAAAACAAGGCTGTTACTCAGACACAGCAGGAAAGAGGCAGGAAATGCAACCATGGCACAAGCAGCTAAAAGGGAAGCACCAGGCACAGACTAAGCATGGAGCAAAGCTGGAGGCACAGCACAAAGTGGGTAAGTGTCAAAAAGGAAAATTAAAACAAGCTCAAATGCAAGTTCAATTTTTTAAACATTTTAGATGATTAGAAAAGTTGAATCCAATCCAAAAGCCATTTATGGGCAATCCTCCTTTCATCAGCAAGTGTTTTTCTGAATATTTCCTGTATGCTCAGCACCAACAGGGAGTTATTAAGAAATCCATCTCTGCCTTAAAGAAGCTTAACATTTTGCTTTAAAGACCAAATGCACCTATGTAGAACAATAAGAAACTTATACATGATGGTAACCCATAAAGCACTAAATTGTATTTATTTAGCCACATCTAAAACACACTTGTAAGCAATATGCACCATGGATTCAGAGACAGAGACAGAGGTGAGTGCAGGCTGCTCTCACCTAGAAGGACTTCATGAGCATAACATGTGTGATACAGGCTCTCTGCAAATCTGAAGACTTCATTCAAGTTAGCCTGGCCTCCACCTACCTTTAGCAGCACCCTTTATTAGTTCCTGCTTTTGCCAGAATATCTTGCAGTTTCCCAACATGCCTACCATTATCATGCTGAGCCACCACATAGGCAGAATACAGGCTAGTGGACCCACATGGGATGTCTGGATTCTGGAGTCACAGGACTGTGTTTGAAGTCTTATAAATTCCTAGCAAATTTCTTAGCCTCTCTAATCTTTGATTTCCTGGTATGTAAAATGAGAGCAATAATATTATCCACCATAGGGTTTCTGTAAGAATTAGATAAATAAAAGGCTTGCATGGACCAATGTCAATTTTTTTTTTTTTTTTGGTAGAGACAGAGTTTCACTTTATCACCCTCGGTAGAGTGCTGTGGCATCACACAGTTCACAGCAACCTCCAACCTCCTGGGCTTAGGCAATTCTCTTGCCACAGCCTCCTGCGTAGCTGGGACTATAGGTGCCTGCCACGCCTGCCACAATGCCTGGCTATTTTTTTGTTGCAGTTTGGCCGGGGCTGGGTTTGAACCCACCATCCTTGGCATATGGGGCTGGCGCCCTACCTATTGAGCCACAGGTGCCACCCAACCAATGTAATTTTTTATTGCTTTATATACATTACTGAGGTATTGACATACAAAAATCTGTTCACATTTAATGTATACAACTTTATGAGTTCAGAGATGAGTATACATATACCAGAGAAACCATTGCCATAATCTATGCCATAAACATATCCATCACTTCTAAAAGTTTTTTCTCATTCTTTTTATATAGTCTTTTTGTGTTAAGAACATTTAACATAAGATCTATCCCTTAGCAAATTGTGTGTGTGTGTGTGTTTTGTTTTGTTTTAATTGAAGTTCCCTTACTAGTCCTGCTTCCATGAGTGGCTTCGACCAAGGGAAAAGGAGGAGTCATCTCCACAACACTCCATCTATACACAGAACTAAACAGAGAAGCACAGAGTCAGACTAACTGATTCACTAGAGTAAAACAGAGACCAGCTGAAAATAAGACAGAGCCATTTAACAACGAGAAGATCTCCAGTTTTGCAGGCCATAGCAATGTACAGGTCCTTGGCAAAACTTTAGGGGAAAAGGTACAGACACCAGTCCCAGCTTTTGGGCAAAGGACTGGCCAATCACTACTCCTGGAGCCCCTAACCCAACTTCTCCTTATCTGCTCATGGTAGCCAAACGGTTCAAAATGATCATGGGGTGGAATCAGTGGAAAAACTCCAGTCCAGAAAAACTCCAGAGTAGATGAACCTCCCCAAGGAACAATTTGATGAACACAACTAAAGATCCCATTCATAAACAGATGGCTGAGATGTCAGAAAGCACCAATTCAGAATTTGGATTGCAAATAAGATCAATAGAATAGAGGTAAAGTTGCAATTAGAAATTCAAGGAGCATTTCAAAAGTTGTCTCAAGAATTTAATGAATTCAAAGACAAAATCACCAAGGATTTTGACACATTGAGACAAGAATTTGCAACCCTCAAAGAGCTCAGAAAGATAGTAGAATTCCTCAGTAACAGAGTGGAGCAAGCAGAAGAAAGGATTTCTGACATTAAAGACAAAGTTTTCAAATGCTCCCAAACTCTCAAAGAGGAAGAAAAATGGAGGACAAAAACAGATCATTCTCTCAGAGAGCTCTGGGATAATTTGAAGAAAGCCAATATTCAGCTTATAGGGATCCCAGAAGGTGACAAAGTGGCTTCGCAAGGCACAGAGCCTCTTCCTTATGAGATTATGAAAGAGAACTTTCCAGACATGCTAAGCAATTCTGAAATTCAGATAGCAGACCGTTTCAAAACCCTAGCAACTCAATCCGAATAAGACATCCCCCAGGCACATCATAATGAACTTCACTAAAATTAATGTGAAGGAGAAAATTCTGAAAGCAGCCAGATGTAAGAAAATCATTACCTACAAGGCGAAGAATATTTGAATAACTGCAATTCTCTCTGCTGAAAACTTTCAAGCTAGAAGAGGGTGGTCATTGACTTTTAATCTCCTAAAACAAAATAACTTTCAACCCAGGATCTTGTATCTAGCTAACCCGAGTTTCACTTATGATGGAGAAATTAAATACTTTAACGACATTCACATGTTGAAGAAATTTGCCATAACTAATCCAGCTCTCCAGGATATTCTCAGACATATCCTCCATAATTACCAGCACAATCTTCAATCACAAAAGTAAACTCACTCAGAAACTTTTATGAAATTCCAACTTCCACAGTGGTGAAAGGATTAAAAATGTCCACTGGACTTTTGAAAAACTTGATACCCAAAATTCTATCAGGCTTATCAATATTCTCAATTAATGTGAATGGCTTAAATTGTCCTCTAACGAGGCACAGATGGGCTGACGGGATATAAAAACTCAGGCCAGATATCTGCTGCACACAAAAATCTCATCTTACCTTAACAGATAAATATAGACTCGGGGTAAAGGGATGGTCATCTATATTCCAGGCGAATAGAAAGCAGAAAAATGGGGTGTTGCAATTTTATTCACAGATACAATAGATGTTAAACCAACAAAAGTAAGGAAAGATCAGGATAGTCACTTCATATTTATTAAGGGTAATACTCAATATGAAGAGATTTCAAATATTAATATTTATGCACCCAACCAGAATGTGCCTCAATTTATAAGAGAAACTCTAACAGCCATGAGCAACTTGATTTCCTCCAGCTCCATAGGAGTCAGAGATTTTAACATTCCTTTGGCAGTGTTGGATAGATCCTCCAATAAGAAGCTAAGCAAAGAAATTTTAGATTTAAACTTAACCATTCCACATTTGGCTTTAATAGACATCTAAGAACATTTCATCCCAACAAAACTAAATACACATTCTTCTCATCAGCCCACAGACATAATCCAAAATCAATCACATCTTAGATCACAAGTCTAACCTTAGCAAATTATTCCTTGCATCTTCTCAGATCATCATGGAATAAAAGTTGAACTCAGCAACAAAGGAATATACAAAACATGGAAGATAATGACCTTATGTTGAATGATAAATGGGTCATAGATGAGATTAAGAAGGAAATTACCAAATTTTTGGAAAAAAAAAATGAAGACATCAATTATCAGAACCTATGGGATATTAGCACTGCAAGCCTTCCTCAAGAGAACAGAAAGAGAGGAAGTTAACAAGTTAATGGGACTTCTCAAGGACCTTGTGAAAAGGAAGAACATTCTAATCCCAAACCCAGCAGAAGAGAGAAATAACCAAAATTAGAACAGAAGTAAATGAAATAGAAAACAAAAGAATTATACAACAAATCAATAAATCAAAAAGTTGGTTTTTTGAAAAAGTCAATAAAATAGATAAACCTTTGGCTAACCTAACCAGGAAAAAAATAGTAAAATCTCTCATTTCATCAATCAGAAATGGTAAAGACGAAATAACAACAGACTCCTTAGAAATTCAAAAAATCCTTAATGACTATTACAAGAAAATTTATTCTCAGAAAAATGAAAATCTGAAGGAAATTGGCCAATACCTGCAAGCACGCCACCTTCCAAGACTTAGCCAGAATAAAATAGAAATGTTGAACAGGCCTATATCAAGTTCTGAAATAGCATAAACTATACAAAATCGCTCTAAAAAGAAAAGCCCAGGACTAGATAGCTTCACATCAGCATTCTACCAAACCTTTTCCAAAATATAAAAAAGAAGGAATACTATCCAACACATTCTATGAAGCAAACATCACCTTAATCCCTAAACCAGGAAAAGACCCAACAAGAAAAGAAAATTATAGACCAATATCACTAATGAATATTGATGCAAAAATATTCAACAAGATCCTAACAAACAGATTCCAGTAACACATCAAACAAATTATACACCATGACCAAGTGGGTTTTATCCTAGGGTCTCAAGGCTGGTTCAATATATATAAATCTATAAATATAATTCAGCACATAAACAAATTAAAAAACAAAGACCATAGGATTCTCTCAATTGATGCAGAAAAAGTTTTTGATAATATCCAGCATCCCTTCATTATCAGAACACTTAAGAAAATTGGTGTAGAAGGTACATTACTTAAACTGATGGAGGCCATCTACAGCAAACCCACAGCCAATATCGTATTGAATGGAGTTAAATTGAAATCATTTCCACTCAGATCAGGAACCGGGCAAGGTTCTACACTGCTCTTTAATGGAAGATTTAGCCATTGCAATTAGGGAAGAAAAGGCAATCAAGGGTATCCACATAGGGTCAGAAGAGATCAAACTTTCACTCTTTGCAGATGATATGATTGTATATCTGGAAAACACCAAGGATTCTATGAAAAATCTCTTATAAGTGATCAAGGAACACGGTAGCATCTCGGGTTATAAAACCAACACTCATAAATCTGTAGTCTGCATATATACCAACAATAGCCAAACCGAAAAAACAGTCAAGGACTCTATTCTGTTCACAGTAGTGCCAAAGAAGATGAAATATTTGGGAGTTTACCTAACAAAGGATGTGAAAGATCTCTATAAAGAGAACTATGAAACTCTCAGAAAAGATATAGCTGAAGATGTTAACAAGTGGCAAAACATACCATGCTCATGACTGGGAAGAATCAACATTGTTAAAATGTCCATACTACCCAAAGCAATATACAATTTTAATGCAATTCCTATTAAAGCTCCATTGTCATACTTTAAAGATCTCCAAACAATAATACTTTGTTTTATATGGAATCAGAAAAAACACCAAATAGCCAAGACATTACTTAGAAATAAAAACAAAGCAGGAGGAATCATGCTACCAGACCTCAGACTATACTATAAATCAATAGTGATCAAAACAGCTTGGTACTGGCACAAAAACAGAGAGGTAGATGTATGGAATAGAATAGAGAACCAAGAGGTAAACTCAGCTACTTACCATTATTTGACAAACCAATTTAACAAATGGTGCTGGGTGAACTGGCTGGCAACCTGTAGAAGACTTAAACTGGACCTACACCTTTCACCATTAACTAAGATAGACTCTCACTGGATTAAAGATTTAAACTTAAGACATGAAACTATAAAAATACTAGAAGAAAGTGCAGGAAAAACACTTGAAGGAATCAGGCCTGGGTGAATACTTTATGAGGAGGACTCCCCAGGCAATTGAAGCAGCATCAAAAATACACTACTGGGACCTGATCAAACTTAAAAGCTTCTGCACAGCCAAGAACACAGTAAGTAAAGAAAGCAGACAGCCCTCAGAATGGGAGAAGATATATGCCTCCGAAAAAGGTTTAATTACCAGAATCCACAGAGAACTCAAACTTATTAATAAGAAAAGAACAAGTGATCCTATCTCAGGGTGGGCAAGGGACTTGAAGAGAAACTTCTCTGAATAAGACAGGCACACAGCCTATAGACACATGAAAAAATGCTCATCATCCTTAATCATCAGAGAAATACAAATCAAAAATATAACATATATTTGATATAATATCTAACTCCAGTAAGATTAGCCCACATCACAAAAGCCCAAAACCAGAGATGCTGGCGTGGAGAAAAGGGAACACTTCTACATTGCAGGTGGAAATGCAAACTAATATGCTTCTTTTGGAAAGATGTTTAGAGAATACTTAGAGATCTAAAAATAGACTTGTCATTTGATCCTATAATTCCTCTACTAGGTATATACCCAGAAGACAAAAATCACATTGTAATAAGGATATCTGTACCTGTTGGCGACCATCAGGCCCTCCCTAAAAAAGGTCACAATAAAGCCAATAAATACAGCCACGACATTCAAGCCTCACCACACCGCCGCCCCAGCCAGTGCAAGACTCCAGCTATACCCCGCCCTCTTTACCTTCCCACGCC
>CAUYON010152873.1:0-19451 GCA_963573935.1 Arctocebus calabarensis | reverse complement strand
ATATAAATGTCTTAACACAATAACTAAGAAAATGCCGTGAAGGCTATGTTAACCAGTTTGATGAAAATATTTCAAATTGTATATAAAACCAGCACATTGTACCCCATGATTGCATTAATGTACACAGCTATGATTTAATAATAATAATAAAAAAGTTTCAACCAGTTTTTCATTATGCTGTGAGTTCAGGGTCCTAGTTGGATGCAAGCCATCAAAAAGAAATAAAGGCTGAGTTGTCTTCATGAGATTTTCCCAATGTACCGATCAATTGGCACACTGATAGAGTTGTAGTTCTCCTGGATTGAGGATAAAATAGTTTATACTTTTAAAACAACTCCTTCTAACATATCTAACACTTTCTAGTACTGGCAGATTACTGCAACTTTCTATATGACCTCAAGATTGATTAAACTGCATTTACATCAAACATTTTTATTCTTTGCATCTAGTTTCTCTTCTTTTAGTAACCATGTATTTACAATATGCCAAACGCTTTTCATTCAGTATCTTATTTTGTCTTCATTAAAATTTTATATTTTATTTAAATGTGCTCCAGAAAGGATGGCCAGAAGGTGGCCCTTCCTGGAAAAGACCCTCGCCTCAGGTGTGCTTTCCAACTGAGTCCTTACTGCAAGTTACACTGGTCAGTAAAGGAGGTAGAGAGAGACAAAATGAAAGAAACGCTGTGGCATTAATATGAATATAAACCCCATTTCTTCTAGTTAGGCTACATGTTGGCTCTTCAGTTCTGAGTCTGCAATACCTTTCCTGACATTGCACTTGCCCTCCTGCACAGCTCATGCCCTGCTCCCACATAGATACTTCTACCATAGCCCTTGGTGCATGCCACGGTACAGTCATGAGAGCTTAACAGGGATATGTCCTGAGAAATGCACTGTTAGCTGATTTCATTGGTGTGCAAATATCACAGTGTGCACTCACACAAACCTAGACGGACCAGATGGCATAACCTATTGCTCCTAGACTCTAAACCTATACAGTATATTACTCTACTGAGCACTGCAGGCAACTTTAACAGAATGTTAAGTATCTGTGTGTTTAAATATATCTAAACATACAGTTAGCATACAGTATTATAATCTTATGGGATCATTGTCATGTGTGTGGTCCATGGTTGACCAAAACAGCATTATATGGAACACAACTACATTCTCATCTTTTCATGTCTGTCTCCTCTGAATTGCCTGAAAACTTATTTATTTATCCCTCGCTAATTTATCTCTGTAGCCTAGGGCTTACTTTATGGCACAGTGTAGAGCAGCCTTGAAGTAAATATTTGAGGATTGGAGGGAGAGAAGGAGGGAGGGAGGAAGGGAAGAAGAAAATGAAAGAGGAAAAGGCAGAAAAAATGATGTGGAAATATAAATAGACGTAAATATCTATGTCCTGGCTGACTTGGCCTTATCACTAAAACATACTGTGTATTTTCTCCCAATTAAGAGAGTTTACTAAGATTTTTAAATTACTGAACTATAGTGCTTAGTGAGAAAACAATTCAATCTCACTTAAAGAGTACAATGCAGCCTCATATATTTGAATTAATTGTGACCACATTTAACAAATGCAGAAAAAACCCCAAATGGAAAAATCCTAGGGCAGAGGTTTCCAAAGTATGGTCCTTGGCCAACAGCAACACCACAACTCAGGAATAATTTAGAATGTCAACTCACAGTCCTTTCCCCAAACTCAATGGACCAGAAACCCTGGGGATGGGGTTTAGCAATCTGCGTTTTAGGAAGTCTGTCCATGCCACTCTCCCTTACTTGGTTATCTGATGCCGACTAAAAGCTGAGTATCATGAACTTAGACTTGGCTCGAGTAAAGGGATAGAAACTTCATTGTTTAACCAAATCTGCTTGGACTTCCCCACCCTGGAGCCAGATTCCAGAGTAAGAAGGCTTATTGCAGCTGAATGGGAAAGATGTGTTTGAACCAGCCTCATGAAGTTGTATGAACCAGGCCAGGTGAAAAGATGAGGGGGAGGAAGAGAAGATGAAGGCAGAATAAAGTAGACTGCAGTGTCCAAAATATTTAGAAACTGGCTCAAAATCTATGCTAGATCTAAAACTAAAAAGTTTGGCAGAGGAATCCAGACATGCTGAATGGTGGAACTACAGATCCTTGACAAGCTGACATGGCATTATCCTTAAATGACAAGGGGACAACCCCAGAAATAGGTTTGGACTCCTGCTAAGAGTCCTGGAAATTTCCTTTCCACATTGTCCTGTCAACTTGACTGAACACGCTGATTGAGCAAAACCATATAGCACCAAAGTTGAAATGTTTATTCTGAAAAGAAAAATCAGATTTTGATAAAGAATAAAAAATGAAATAATCTTGGAAAATGAAACCAGCCTTCACAGTTTTCTCTATCCTACTTCAAACTCTGACTTTACTTGTGATGTAACCACATTATAAACGCAAAGGAGAAAAAAAAACTTGTATAAAAAGCAAAAAAAGTAATAAAAAAATCTTATTCTGAGCAGTCCAGTAATTTTTTCATGTATGTACTTAGCAGTACTTTTTTTCTCCTTGTTTTGTCTATGAAGTTGCTTATTATTACTCTATTATTATTATTATTTGGCCTGTTTGATGTGTATGTAAAACAATGTTGTCCAACAATAAATGGAAATTTTATTTTGCTGGATTTTTCTAACAAAAACTAAATGAAGCAACTTGTAGTTTGAGAAGGTTATTTGCCATTGCTTAGGCTGCCAAGATTTCTGGTTTATCACTAGCACAGATCAATTTACTCAGGTGCCGTTCACTTGTCCTTGATTGAACAATACGAATCACAAAAAGAAAATTACTCCCTATGAATCTCTGTGGCATTTCCCTTTCACTTCCTGGTTCAATTGTGATTTTGTCTATCTACCCATAATAAAGTTAGCATGGCTTTGCTATCTCTTTTCATAAGGAAGATCAAGTTCAGAGTGCAATCAATGTAAGTATGATTTATGATACTTACAATAAAGTATCATAAATAATTTAAAATACTTTGTGCCTACAGGTGAAATGCCAAAGAAAACCACTAGATTTCAAAGAAACTAATATATTGTGCCTTTTAAGAATAAAAGCAAAAATATAAATGGAAAAACAATTTTGGCGTGGCAAGGATTTGGGTGGATGGGGGATTGTTGATGGAAGGTAAGGGGAAGCAGAGCTCTTTGGTTAGAGACTTATGATCAAGACTATGTTAATTTTCTTTTATTGAACTAAATTCACATACTATGAAATTTCCCCTCTTACAGTGTATAGTGCAGTGATTCTTAGTATATTCACAAAGTTGTGTAACTCATCACTGGTGTCTACTTCTACAATCCTTTGTCACACCAAAAGAAATCCAGTACCTATGGCAGTCATTCCATATTCCTTTCTCCTCAGCCCGTGGCAATGACTAATTTATTTTCTACCTACTTTCAAGTAAAAGGAATAACACAATTTGCAGCCCCTTTGATTACTTTCACTTTGTTTTAATGTTTTTTAAGTTGGTTAATATTGTAGCATGTGTCATTATGTCATTCCTTTTTATTGATGAATAATACTCCATTGTATGGATATATATTATTTTTAACACATTCATCAATTGCTAGACATTTAGGTTGTTTCTTTTGGGGGTTATTTCAAATTATTTTGCAATGAACATTTGTGTACAGTTTGCCTTTTTTATCCCCAGGTTCTGCAACTTTAGATCAACCAACCACTGATTGAAAATATTTAAAAAAAAAACTGCACATAAAAATAATACAAGTAAAAACATACAGTATAAAACTATTACCACAGCATTTACATTATATTAGATATTGTAAGTAATCTAGAGATGATTTAAAGTATACAGGAGGATGTGCATAGGTTACATGTAAATTCTGTATCATTTATATCAGGGACTTGAGCACCCTAGGATTTTGGTATCTGGGGCGGAGGTAGACCTGGAATCAATCCCTGTGAATACAGAGGAACAACTATACCAGTTTTTGTGTGAACATAGGTTCATATTCAAGAGAAATGAAAAGTGTGAGAGTGGAGTTGCTAGATCATATGACTGATCAAATTATAAATTATTTTGATCATATGCTAGATCAAAAATTTAACTTTTTGAGGAACTACAAAACTATTTTTTAAAGTGGCTGTACCGTTTTACATCTCCAACAGTAATATATGGGGCTCTAATTTTTTTACATACTCCTCAACTTTTATTATCTATTTTACTATAACATACTGGTGAATATAAAGTAGTATTTCATTGTAGTTTTGATTTGCATTTGCCTGATCACTATTGATGTATAGCATCTTTTTCTTGTGCTCATTCTATTTGCATTTCTTTGGAGAATGCCTATGCAAATTTTTGCTCACTTAAAAATTAAGTAATTTGTCTTTTTCCTATCAAGTTGTAAAAAATTTTTACATATTATAGATATTAGACCTTTTTTCAGATATAACTTGTGGTATTTTCAATTATCTTATGGGTTGCCTTTTCACTTTCTTGACAATGTCCTTTAAAGAGTGAAAGTTTTTGATTTTAATGAAATTAAATTTATCTGTTTTTTCATTGGTTGCTTGTCCTTTTGATGTTATGTCTTTAAAAAGTCATTGCCTAGCCCCAGGTCATGAAGATTTAAATCTATGTTTTCTCCAAAAAGGTGTATGGTTTTAGGTCTTTGATCCACTTTGAGTTAATTTTTGTGCAGTGTAAGGTAGGGGTCCAACTTCATTCTTTTGTATATGGATATTAATTTTTTCCATGCCTAATTTTCTCATGTTCAGTGGTAATATTGAGCAAGAGAGTAAAGAAAGACATTTGTCATGAATATTGATCCTCTTTGATGCCACTTGCCCCAAGGAAGAAATATAGATGCCACTTGCCCCAGTTGAAATATAGATTCAAGATTGGGAGTGAGGGAGCAACCCATCACCTGAGAGCTTTCCAGGGCTCATGAAAGATTTCAGAGCACCTGAGCGTGTCTCCCACAACTAGCCTCAGCATCATCTAATTCTAACTGAATAGCTTAGTTAGATACTCAAGACTTTAAAAAAGCAAAGAATCAAAACATAATATTAGAGTAAAATCACTTAACCACGAAGTAAGACATTCAGAGTGGAGAAAGGAAGAAGGAAACAAATGGTCTACAAAGCAACTAAAAAACAAATAACAAAATGGCAATAGTAGGTATTTACCTATTAATAGTTACCTTGAATGTAAATGCATTAATTCTCCAATCAAAATATAGAGTTGTTAAATGGATAGAATAAAAGACATATATGCTACCTTTAAAAGAATTTTCTGCGAAGACATAGTCTGAAAGTGGAGAGATGGAAAAAAACAATCCCACATAAATGAAAATCAAAAGAGGAAAGGGTAGTTATATTTATATCAGTTAAAATGCACTTTAAGTCAAAAACTAAAAAGAGACAAAAAGGTAATTATATAATGATAAAGAGGTCAATTCCACAATGGGATATAACAGTTGTAAAAATACATGCATCTAACATGAGAGCACCTAAATATATAAAACAAATACTGATAGTTCTGAAAGGTAAGATAGACTATAATACAATAGTAATAGGGGATTTCACCACTCCACTTTCAGCAATAGACAGATCATCCAGACAGAAAATCAATAAGGAAATATCAGCTTAAACTACATGTTAGACAAAATGGATTAATGAATATATTTATAGAACATTCTACAGTTGTAGAATATACATTCTTTTCAACTGAACATGGAACATTTTCCAAAGTAAGTCATGTTAGGCCACAAAACAAATCTTAACAAATTTAATGTCTTACCCTGCTTCATGCTACTATAATAGAATAGCACAGACTGGCTAATTTATAATGAACAGAAATTTACTGAATCATAGTTCTGGAGGCTGGAAAGTCCAAGATCAATGATCAAGGGGCCATGAATGGCAAAAGCTTTCTTGCTGCATCATTCCAGGTGAAAGGGCAAAAAAGAGGGCGATAGAGACAAAAGGAGCCAAAGTTGTCCTTTTATATGGAACCCATTCTTTGAATAACAAATCCACTCCCTGATGATGGCATTAATCCATTTGGGAGGGTACAGCCCTGATGGCCTAATGACTTCTTAGAGGTCTCACTTCTTAATAATGTTACAATGGCAATTAAATTTCAACATGAGTTTTGGAGGGGACAAACATTTAAACCATAGCATGTAAAAAAGATTGAAATATCAATAATAATATTTTCTGATCACAAGGGTGTAAAACTAGAAATCAATAATACAAAGTACTTCAGAAAGTTCACAAATATATGGAAATTAAAAACATACTCTTAAACCACCAGTGGGTTAATAAAGAGATTAAAAAAAATTTAAAAATTTATTGAAACACAACATACATATCCTATGGAATACAGCAAAAGCTCTTTTAAGAAGGAAGTAAATAGCAATAAATGCCACCATCAAAAAGAAGAAAGATGGCTGGGCATGGTGGCTCATGCTTGTAATCTCAGCACTTGGGAGGCCAAGGTGGATAGATTGCCTGAACTCACAGGTTCAAGACAGCCAGAACAAGAGAGAGACCCCATCTCTAAACAAACAAACAAACAAAAAAATAGCTGGGCAGTATGGAGGGTGCCTGTAGTCCCAGCTCCTTGGGAGGCTGAAACAACAGGATCACTTGAACCCAAGACTTTGAGGTTGCTGTGAGCTAAGACGCCACAGCACACTACCAAGGGTGACCAAGTGAGATTCTGTCTCTAAAAAAAAAGAAGAAGAAAGATCACAAAGAACCTACAGTTGCACCTAATAGAACTAGGAAAACAAGAACAAACTAAGCTCAAAGTTAGCAGAAAAAGGGAAATAAGAATCAAAGAAATATATAAAATAGACTAGCAAAAAATACAAAAGATTAATAAAGAGAAGCATTCTCTACTGAAAAGTTAGATGAAAAACTTTTAGCTAGACTAAGAAAAAAAGAGTGAAGACTCAAATAAATTAGAAATGAAAAAGAAGACATTACAACTGATACAACAGAAATATGAAGAATTATGAGACTTTCATGAACAAAGAATGTCAAAAAATTCAATAACCTAGAAGAAATGGATAAATTCTTTGATATATATGACCTACCAAGAATAAACTATGAAAAAATAGAAAATCTGAAGAGACCAATAATGAGTAAGGAGATCAGGTCAGTATTGAAAAGTTTCCTACCAAAGAAAAGCCAAGGACCTGATGGTTTCACTGCTGAATTCTAGGGAGCATTTGAAGAAGAACTAATTACCAGTTCTTCACAAATACTTCCAAAAAATTGAAGAGGAGGGATACTTCTAAACTCAGGCCAGTATTACCCTGATACAAAAATCAGGTAAGAATGCTACAAAAAGATAAAACTACAATCTAATATCCCTGAAGAACACAGATGCAAGAGTGTTCAACAAAATAATAGGAACCAAATTCAAAAGCACATTGAAAATATCATTCACTCCGATTAAGTGGGATTCATCACAGAGATGCAAAGATGGTTCCTCTATACAAATTAATGAAGAAGTCTCCCTCTCATTTATTTAAGGTTTCGCTTTTTTAGTTTCAGTTACCCAGAATTAACTATGGCCAAAAATATTAAATGAAAAATTATGTAAATAAAAACTCATAAGTTTTAAATTGCACAGTTTTCTGGGTAGCATGATGAAATCTCAAGCTATTTGCATTTCCTGCCCAGGGCACCAATCATCCCTTTGCCCAGCTATACACTACCTGCTCATTGTTAGTCACTTAATACTCATCTCAGTTGTCACATCAAATGGCACAGTACTGCACTGCTTATGTTCAAGAAGCCTTATTTTACTTAATAATGGCCCCAGAGTACAAGAATAGTGATGCCAACAATTTGGATATACCCAAGAAAAGGCATTAAATCCTTCCTTTTATGTGAAAAGATGAAAGTTCTCAACTTAATAAGAAAAAATCAACATGTTGAGGTTGCTAAGATCTATGGTATGAATGAATCTTCTATTTGTAAAATTGCAAAGAACAAAAAAGAAATTGAAGCTAGTTTTGCTATTTTACTTCAAACTGCAAAAGTCCGTACCACCATAATGCATGATGAGTGTTTAGTTAAGATGGAAATGGTACCAAATTTGTGGGTGGAAGATATCAATAAAACAACTAGGTTCAGTGCTATCCATGCTTTTAGGCATCCAACTGGGATCTTGGAACATGGCTCCCACATACGTGTATAAGGGAGGTCTATTAAATGTAATACATCATATTAACAGAATGAAGGACAAAAACCATCTGATCATTTCAATAGATGAAAGAAGAGCATTTGACTAAATTTAACACCAGTTTATGATTAAAAAAAAAAACCCTCAGTAAATTAGGTATACATGAATGTACCTCAAGACAGTAAAGGCCATATGTGACAAACCAGTTGTGAACATCATACTCAAGGGGGAAAAGTTGAAAGCTTTTCCTCTAAAATCTGGTATGAAGCAAGGATGTTTACTTTTACCACTTCTATTCAACATAGTACTGGAAGTCCTTGGCAAACAGTTAGGTAAGAAAAAGAAATAAAAGGCATCTAAATCTGAAAGCAAGAAGTTAAATTGTCCTGGTTAGCAGATGACACAACCTTACATATGGAAAACCCTAAAGACGTCCCCCCCCAAAAAACTGTTACAGGGCTCCATGCTTGTAGCTCAGCAGGTAGGGCGACAACCACGTACACCAGAGCTGGTGGGTTCAAACCCAGCCCAGGCTTGCCAAACAACAATGAAAACTACAACCAAAAATAGCCGGGTGTTGTGGAGGGTGCCTGTAGTCTCACCCTCCACAACACCCGGCAAGAGAATTGCTTAAGCCCAGGAGTTTGAGGTTGCTGTGAGCTGTGATGCAATGCACTCTACCAAGGGGGACAAAGTGAGACTCTGTCTCAAAAAAAAAGAAAAAGAAAAAAAAAGAAGGACTGTTAGAACTAGTAAATAAATTCAATCAAGTAGGATACAAAACTTAACATGCAAAAATCAGTAGAGTATCTATACAATAAAAGTGAACTATCTGAATAAAGAAATCAAGAAATAATTAATTTATAATAGAGATCAAAAAATTAATACTTAGGAATAAATCTAACCTAACAGGAATAAGATTTTCATACTTAAAACTATAAAACATGATGAAATAAATTGAAGAACACACAAATAAATGGAAAGATATACTGTGCTCATGGATTGGAATTATTAATATTGTTAAAATATCCACACTACCAAAGCAATTTACAGATTTAATGTAACTATTATCAAAATACCAATAACATTCTTTATAGAAATCAAAAAAATAATCCTAAAATTCATATAAAACCAGAGAAGATCCTAAATAGCTAAAACAATCTTGAGCTCTCAAGGATAAAGAACAAAGCTGGAGGCATCACACTACACTACTTCAAAACATACTACAAAGCTCTGTGTAGTGGCAATCAAAACAGCATGGTACTAGTGTGAAAACAGATAAACATAGAGCAACAAAACAGAATAGAATGCCCAGAAATAAATCCACACATTTACAGCCAGGTGATTATCAACAAATGTGGCAAGAAGACACAAAAGGGAAAAAATAGTCTCTTCAATAAATAGTGTTGGCAAAACTGGATATGCATATGCAGAAGAGTGGAATTAGATCCTTATTTGACTCCATATAAAAAATCAACTCAAAATTGATCTAAAACCTTAATGGCTGAGTACGGTGGCTCATGCTTCTAATCCTAGCACTTGGAGGCCGAGGCAGGTGAATTGCTTGAGCTCATGAATTTGAGAACAGCCTGAGCAAAAGTGAGACACCCTCTCTACTAATGATAAAAATTAAGAGATAAGAGGATCGCTTGAGCCCAAGAGTTTGAGGTTGCTGTGAGATATGACACCATGGCACTCTATCAAAGGTGACCAAAAGTGAGACTCTGTCTAAGTAAATGAATAAATAATAAATAAATAAAATAAAACTTGAATGTGTGCCCTGAAACTATGAACTACTAGAAGAAACCAAAGAGGCAAGTTCCATAACATTGGTCTGGGCAATAATTTTTTGAATATGACCCCAAAAGCATAGACAGTAAAAGCAAAAGTAGACAAATGGGATTACTCCAAAGTGAAAAGCTTCTGCACAGGAAAGGAAAATAAACACAAACAAACCCAAAGAATGGGAGAAAATACTTGCAAACTATACACGTGATGAGGGTTAATATCCAAAATGTATTAACAACTTAATTCAACAGCAAGAGAACTACTAAATTTTAAAAATGTTTTCTCAAAAGAAGACATATGAGCCGCCAACAGGAATATGAAAAAAAATAATTAAGATCACTAATCATCAAGGAAATGCAAATTAAAGCCACAACATGCTATTATCTCATACCTGTGACTATGGCTTTTACAAAAAAAAAACAAAAGATAATTGTTGGTGAGAATGTGGAGTACAGAGAATCCTTGCATACAGTTGGTGGTAATGCAAGTTAGTATAGCCATTATTGAAAACAGTACAGAGGTTTCTCCAAAAATTAGAAATAGAACTACCATATGATCCATCCATCCCATTTCCGGGTATATAGCCAAAGGAAGTGAAATCAGCACAGCGAAGAGGTATCAGTGCCTGCATGTTCACTGCAGCACTCTCACAGTAGACAAGATACGGAGTCAGCCTAAGTGTTCTTCAACAGACGAATAAATAAGGAAAATGTGGTATAGATACACAACAGAAAACTGAATACTATTCAGCCATAACAAAGAAAGAATCCTGGCATTTGTGACAACCTGGAAGACATTATCTTAAGTGAAATAAGCCAGGCACGGAAAGACAAATACCACATGGTCTAACTCACGTAGAGAATATTAAAAAGTTGATCTCAGAGAAGTAGAAAGTAGAAAGGTGATTACCAGGGGCTGGGACAGTAGGAAGGAAGATATGGGGAGATGTTGGTTCTGGGTTACAAGATTTCCATTACAAGGGAGGAGTAAGTTCAAGAGATCTATTGCATAACATAGTGACTACAGTTAATAACACTACACAGATGTTTCTTGACTTACAATGTGGTCACATCCCAATAAACTCATTGTAAAGTCAAAACATTATAAGTCAAATAATAATTCAAAGCTCACTGTATTATATTCCTGAAAAAATGCTGAGAGTAGCTATTAAGTGTTCTCACCACAAAATGATAACTATGTGAAAGAATACATGTGTTAATTAGCTAGATTTTGTCATTCCACAATACATATATACTTTTAAAACATCAGATTGTACACGATAAATGCATATACTTACATGCGTCTATTAAAAAATAAAATTATAAAAAGAAAATTAAAAGGTAGCAAATCATAAGAGCCAACATGAGAGAGTCACTCAGTAAGTGGGGCAGGAGAGTATAATGGGCAGATTTGATTGTTTGGACAAATGAAGTGAGTTTTATGGAAACTAGAAGGCCTAATGTGAGCCCTGAAGGATATACAGGACTCAGTTAAGTGGAAAGGAGTGAGGACAGTGTCTTAGGGAGGCAGCCTAGCAGTAACAGAGATCTGTAGACTGAACTCACATTTTATGCCTGAGAGGTCACTTTTTAAAATGTAAGTTTTAAGTGGGAAGCAATGAGAGATAAATCTAGAAGGGTATACGGAGGCCATGTTATTAGAGGGTGATAAATATCAGTTTGGACTTGGACTTGGACTTAATGCTGTAGACAAAGAGGAGTTATTAAAAGTGAGTGAGCAAGGAACTGGCAGCTGAAAGACAGCATTTAAAATACGTTCGTATAGAAACTATATGGAAAGTGGAATCTAAGTCCCCCTCTGACAGACGAGGAGCAGATGTCAGCTGTGGAGAGTGACCGCACCTTAGAAGCTGAGTGTGGAGGAAAGGGGGATGGATGGGTAGGCCGAGGAAACAAACAAAATTCAGGCTACACATCAATTCAAAGGAGAACCCAGAGAAAAGATTCCTGGAGTTGTGATCAATAGTCTGACAAAGAGTGGAGACTTGATTCAGGTTAATGAAAAAGCACTCAGTGATAGTGCTGAATGGAAAGAAAACAGTCCAATCAGGAGGCTCCGAGAAAGAATTTAAGGTAGACTTGAGTAGTGTACTTGACATGAAGGGTGAAGGAAAAAGGATGGGTTAGACGATTTCAAAGGTTCGGGCCTTATAGGAAGAACAGTGAGCAGTGTAGACAGAAGGGAATCTAGAGAAATATCTGCTCTGTGGCAAAAAATGAGTACTTTAGTAGACAGTTTTACAAGGAGGGCCTTTCTGATTGTAGGAGATGTAAGACCAAGGGTCACAGAAGACAAAACTGAAAAGGAGGCACTGGAGCCACCCATGGAGAGTCACAGAAAAAATGCTGCATGCATAGAAAACAGATAACATGGGAGAAAGAGATACTAAAATGGCAAGGAGTTAATTTGTTTTCCAAACGCTGAGTTCTAAGGGAATGTGTTGGTAGGGGGTGACACCTCAAGGACTGATTTCTACAGCTAGGAATGGGTGCCATATGTACCTCACCTGTACTTGGAGTCTCCTCATCACACACACACAGATTTCTTACCTGTATTCAGAGTGGGTGTTTTTCTCCAAGTACTGAGAAGCAGTGAGGGTTGACCTTTTCTGACTATCTCAAAAAAGAGAAGTTTCCATTCTTCTATGCCCACATTTTGAAAATAATTTTAGGAGGTATTTATTTCATTTCCATGATATTTGCTTCTTACTGTGCAGAGATATTAGTTTGGCAGCTAAAATATTTTTCCTGAGCAGAAGCAAATGTCAAATCTGGCTCAGTCACTAGGCACAGCCAAAGGGTTAGCTTTGGATTTCATAACACCAGTCAATCTTGCAAAATTTCTAGGATGAGAGAAGTATCGAAATAGTCATGGTTATCACAGAACTTTGCAAGATTGGGGGAGGTTCTGCCATGAAGGCCTTACTTTACACAGGAAATTGAAAGTTCAGAATAATATGGTACAGAAGTCAGTTTCTCCAATATTGTATACAAATGACACCGATGATGCAAAAAAATGAATAGAAATGACCTTTTACTGCCTTGCTATTTGTGAATAAGCTTCCATAGAATTTGTAACACAAAGTTATAAAATTATAGAGTTCTTAAAATATCTGAGTACTGAAGTACAGGCACACCTTCCTACCACTGGCCTTCACCAACTGCAATCAAAAGAAAAAGGAATATTGTTTTTTGAAAATCCAGTTGATAGTGTGGAACAAAACATACCTCATAATAGCTTACTCAAGATTCCTGAGGGTAGATAACAAAGGTAGCTCCACAAGACACGCATGGGAACAAATAAATGATTAATTTAAGTGGTAAGTTCAGTGTTTCTTCCCTCTCTTGTGACAAAATTGATTGAATCTGTTAAAATCAATTTCTTAAAGCTTTCATGGGTCAGAATTCATATAAATTCATAGATTCTAAAGTCTATTTCACTATTACATTTTGATACATACATACACACACATACATTACAAGATGCTGTTTCATATTTCAATTTCTACGGAAAGTATAATTGTTATTAAAGAAACAGAGATTGTCACCTCACTCCGGAATGGAACTGACACTTTTTTCAAATAATACCAGGCATTGTTACATGGAAAATTTTGAGAATTGATTCAAATCAGAGATCTAAACATAATGTGTAAGTCCATTTGATAAAACATGGAGCATAGGCCAAATGAGGACCTTCCTTAGTCAAGGGCTAATGAAGATATGACTGTTCTGTAAGGCAAATGGGCATAATGTTGTAAGGTAAAAAGACCTTCAGAGCTGCCCGATTTGATTTTTCTCTAATGCCTACCATTATATTGAAGAATATATGCTTCTCTGGTATCTTTATAGAGCTGGTTGATGTTTGTTCTTGACTGAGAAACCTATTTCACTGTAGCAGTTTGGGATGGTGCCTGATATATTCAAGAGAAATATCCATTCTTCCAGTCAGGTATGCAGAGAAGATGGTTTAGAGAAAGAAGAGATCTCATATGACTCCCAAAGACCAAAGAAGGTCTAAGTTCCCCTTTCAGAACAAGAGCAGCCAAATCTCTGCTCTGTTTTCCCTCATTGCTTCCAAATACTCAAAAATACCCTATCAAGAATTTAATATGCAAATACACAGAGGAAAAATCCTATATGTTATTGGATTTAATAAATCATAGTGAGGAGTCACTGAATGCCCTTCTTGCTCATTAATATCTACTTAAAATTGAGAATCTTTTCCTTTCTGCCAGCCCTATTCCTCTTATGGATACTCAGCCCATCTCCCTGAGGACTGGTGACCTCCCAGGGGCATTTGCATTTATGTTTTCTTCATAAGACAACAAAAAACATTTTAAACATAATTCCTCCTTCAACCTTTCCCATTGCAATTTCAAATTTCTAAGACACATTTATTCACTTCGCAAGCTATTTCTGTCCTATAATCTTTTTAACTTACTTCCTTTTTATCCTCTTATTTCATTTTTCCCTTCCAGCATCTTTAATCCACTTTATCTATGATAAGAGCCTAAAAATCAAAGCATTTTTTATAATTTCATTAGTATTTTCCTGATTTAAAGAAAAAGCAGAGTTGCATTTATATTCTTATTTTATTTGCAATTTTCTTGAAGCTATTTTTCTCCTGAATGCCATATCATTTCCTTACTCCTCCCCAATGCCATTTGCTTTACTGATCACATACTTAACATACAAACCAGAATCAAGTGAGGTGGTGAACAATGCCATCCTTCTGGCCAAGATGGAGTAACAGGGACCAGATTTACCCTCGCCTGAAACAACAACAGCAAAATAGATAGCGAAAAAAAAAAAAGTGGATTGTTTAATGAAACAATAATTTACAGGACACTAGAGGTCAAAAAATGAAGAACAGTGATATGTGAGAAAGGGGATACAAGCAAGACGAACTGCACAATCACTCAAGTTTACTGAATGGAGGGAGTTTCCAGGTCATGGTGCAGGCAGGGAACCCAGGTAACATTAGAGCCCATGGAGACCAGAAACTTAAGAGTTCATAGGATAAAACAGAAGAGAGAAGAAATCTGCACATGGAGAAAACTCAGAAGATCTACAGAAGATTAACCTTGAGAGTTCAGCTCAGTATAGATCAGTGTGTAAATGTGAGAAAATTACATGAGGCGAAGGAAGAACTATTAGAAAAAAATTACAGATAACAGTCTTGGGCATGCATACAGAAGTCCCTTTCCATATAAGGCAAACTGGAAAACCTTAAGATATATAGGGCATTATATAGAAAACACACTAGGATCTTGCCTCAGTGAGGGGGGAATAATTAGCACTAAACTGAGCATTCCTCCTCTCCTAACTAAAAAGTCTTAAAAGCAAAACCTCAAAGGAAGACCGCAAAGGAAGAAATTATCAATTTACTATGCTAAATAAATTTACTATGCCTCAAGAGACATATTTAAGAAATTTATAGGAATTCAAATATCTAACACCTAACAAGGAAATATTTGCAGTGTCTTTCTGATGTCAATCAAAAATGACCAAAGAGAACTTTTTATTTTGTCTTATTTTAATTTTTTTTTTAAATTTCAGAATATTATGGGGATACAAACATTTTGGTTACTTTAGTAAGATAATAGAATAGAAAGCTCAGAATTCTCCCTATGCAGACATGCAGCAAACAAACAGCTTCATATGGATTAATTCCCTCTGAGAAAAGGGGACTAGTTAAAAGAAACCAGTTAAGAGAACTGTACATTGGGCAACTGAAAACATTGCCTTTTCAAAAGAAGTTGGAAATGGTGAGACATATTCTTGACATAAACTTCACTCTCAGCACATTTCGCAATCCAGGGAGAATCCCCATCTTTCAGCTTCTTCCTAAGAAGTGAAGGGTTTGGACCACACATCTAGTGTCCAAGTTTTACAGTTGCTACAAGAGGAATTGATTTCTAACTTGCTTACTTCTAGAAGCTTAAAGGCCCCAGGATTTACTAGTCCCCTGGGATGGCAGAGAACAGAGGCAGCTTTAAATGGGCACTCAAGCACTTCCCATATGCCTCATGCCCTTGATTTGGCACAGGGCGAGTAGGCAACAAAGCCCCATTCCAAGCTTTTTCCTAGAAAGGATTAGACTATACACGAAAAGCCCTAAGTTTTCCAGGTGCTACCCAAGGGCTTAGCTACTAACTAGCCTTCATCTAGAAGTTAATGGTGCAGGTAATCACCAGTCTTCTGAGAGTTTAAATGAGTGTGTAGACACATCACATCCCTCCTCTTCCTCCTCCTAGTTCACTCTAGCAGAGCCACCAATTTTACAGCTTCTCCCCAGAAGGAGCTGTATTATGTAACAAGTGCCCTGAATTTTCCAGCTGCTGCCTGAAAATCTGGCTACTAACTCATTTATTTTGGAAGTTGCCAAAGCCCAGTATTCACTAGTTACCAAGGATCGCCAGAGTTATTCCATGGTTTTGAATGGCCTTCAGGCTCTTCTCAAGACTCCTCCTTCCAGCTCTCCTTAGCAATAAAGCACAGTTCTTAGTTTCACTCTAGAAGAGATTACACCACATCTAATATCTTGACTTTTTTAGTTGCTACCCAAGGATTTGGCTTCTAAATTTCCTGTTTCTTGGAGCTGGCAGGGCAGGCAATCATTAGTCCTTGGGAGTTTAAATGAGTATGTGGATTCTTCTCACATTTCCTTCCACCAAATCACTCTAGAAATAAAAACAAGCCTCTAGCTTCCCCCTAGAAAGAATGGGATTACCTCTCTTCCAACTTTTCTAGTTGCTATCATAGGAACTGGTCTCTCACTTGCATGTATCTGAGAAATGAATGGCTCAGCATTTGTTAGATACCTAGGGACAACAGAGAGTAATACAATGATTTGAAAGGGCTTGCTGTCTAAAGGAGCAAACAGGTAAAGAACAGAGAAAATGGGTGATAAACTCCAACTCCTAGCTTTTTCCTAAGGAGAGAAGGAATTGGATCACACATCTAGTAGCCGAGTCAATCCAGCTGCTACTTGAGGACCTAGTTCCTATTTTTCCTGTTTCAGGGCATTCATAACTTACCCTATAGTCTCCTGGTGGCTACTAAGAAAACAGATGGCAATTTTGAAGCACAAAGGTCAGAAAAACATTGAAGATCTCTGGCCCAGTGAAGAAAGTCTCTTGTTTGAGACCAGAATGTAATGATTGGGACAGATGGATGTTTGTCAAACATGCGGAAACACACACAGAGAATCAGGGGCAATGAAGAAACATGACAATATGTTCCAAATGAACAAACTAGATAAATCTCCTAAAACCAATTTTAGTGAAAGGAAGATATTTGATTTACCCTACAAAGAATTCAAAATATCAATCAAGGAGGAACAACCCATGAAGAAAGTGAGAATCTCAACACAGAGAAAGAAAATATTTTAAAAATGCCAAATACAAATCATACAGCTGAATAAAACAATAATGGAACTAAAAAATTTATCAGAACTTTTCAACTGCAGACATGATCAACTCTAAGACAGGTCATTGGAAATCATCCAATCAGAGGAGCAACAAGAAAAAAAAAAAAAAGAATGAAAAGGAACTAAGATAATTTAAGGGGGATTATAGAATAACATTAAGTGGGCCAATATAGACATTATGAGAGTCATAGAAGGAAGTGGGGGAAGAGAGAGAGAGAGAAAAAAAAAGAATAAACCACATGTAGGAATCCAGGAAGCCCAAACGATATATCAAAAAATCCTCATACGAAGACATAAACATATTTTAAACAAATGTCAAAAGTTGAAATCAAAGAGAATTTTGAAAACAAGACAAAGTTACTTATTGTCTAAAAGAGAACCTCCAAAAGACTATTAGAAGATATTTCAGCGGAAACCATGCAGGTCAGGAGGGAGTGCTGTGATACATTCAAACTGCTGGGAAGATAAAAACTACCAGCCAAGAATACTGTATCTGGCAAATCTGTCCTTCAAAAATGAAAGGGAGATAATTTTTTGGACAAAGGCTGAGGGAGTTCATCACCACTAGATCTGACTTATAAGAAATACTGAAAGAAATCTTTCTTCTTTCCTCTCTTTCTTTTCTTTCTTCTTCCCTTCCTTCTTTCTTTTTATTTTTCCTTTCCTTTCCTTTTCTCTTTTCTTCTGGTAGGGTCTTAATCTACTGCCTAGGCTGTAAGTCTGGTGTCAAACTTCTGGTCTCCAGCAATCTTCTTAGCAGCTGGGACAAAGGTACAAGACACTGAATCTGGCTTATTATTATTTTTTTTGGGGGGGGAGATACTGTCTCCCTATGTTGCCCAGGCTAGTTATGAACTGCTGGCCCTAAGTGGTTCTCCCACCTCAGCCTCCTGAGAAGGACTCAGGTATAAGCCATCATGCCTAGTGAAAAGAAACATCTTCAGGTAGAAATGAAAGGATTCTAAATAGCAACATGATAACATTAAAAAAGTATGAAATTTGTTGGTATAGGTAAGTATGTAGACAAAACCCAGAACACTATATTGCTATAACAGTGGAAGGTGAATAGATTTTAATTCAAATATAAAAGAAAAAAGTATTAAAAATACTTTAATACAGTAAAGTATTAGTCACTATACTAATATAGTATAGCTATAGTATGCTATTAACATAGTTTAGCTAACTATGTTATAGTATAATATACTATGTATAGTATAACATAGTTTAGTTATAACTAAATTATGTTAATACAAACACAATATGAAGCTACAATTTTGCTATGTTGCAAAAATTCATGGAAAATTAGAAATTGTAAAACCAAAGGTTGGTGAATATAAAAACATAGTAATAGAAACTATCAACAGTGAAACATAAATAGAAAAGAAAAACTAAATAGAGCAAATGAACTGCAGGAAAACTATAAGCTACATGTCTTTTGCATCCTCAAAGGAGGAAAAAAGTAAAAGAGAAAAACTATGTGAAAAAATAAGGATCCTTTTCCCCCAAGTTTGTTGAAAACTATAACCCAAGATTAAGTTTGTTGAGAATCTTAACAAACTCAAAGCACAGGAAAAATGAAGAAAACTATACCAAGAAACATCATAATAAAATTGTTCAAAATAGATGCAAAGAAGGACATCATAAAAACAGAAAAAAGACATTTTACACACAGAAGAATAAACATATAGACACCAGTAAATTTCTGGTTAAAAGCAATACTGTTGAGAATACAATGGAGCAGTATTTTTTAAAATCCTGAGAAAAACGACTGCCAACTGAGAATTCTATGCTCAGTGAAAACATACTTCAAAATCAAAGCTATGATAAAGACTTTTATGACATAAAATGCTAAAAGAATTCCTTGAGGGCGGAGCAAGATGGCGGACGAGTAACAGCTTCCTTGCGGCTGGGCACAGTGAGACTGGGGAGAGAGGACTTCAGGCATCTCTGCCAGGTGGGATCTGCCCAGAAACTTCCCTTTGGGGACACAGGGAGACAGCGT
>CAUYON010152872.1:0-14136 GCA_963573935.1 Arctocebus calabarensis | reverse complement strand
TACACCTGAGCTGGAGGGTTCAGATCCAGCCCAGACCTGCTGAACAACAATGACAGCTGCAACCAAGAATGGCCGGGTATTGTGGCGGGGGCCTGTAGTCCCAGCGACTTGGGAGGCAGAGGCAAGAGACTCGCTTGAGCCCAGGAATTGGAGGTTGCTGTGAGCTGTGATGCCAGAGCACTCTATCCAGGGTGACAGCTTGAGGCTCTGTCTCAAAAAAAATAAAATAAAATAAAATATAGTAGGCTTGGCGCCTGTGGCTCAACAGGCTAAGGCGCCAGCCACATACACTTGAGCTGGCGGGTTCGAATCCAGCCCGGACCCACCAAACAACAATGATGGCTGCAACCAAAAAATGGCTGGGCGTTGTGACGGGCCCCTTTAGTCCCAGCTACTTGGGAGGCAGAGGCAGGAGACTCGCTTGAGCCCAGGAATTGAAGGTTGCTGTGAGCTATAATGCCACGGCACTTTATCCAGGGTGACAGCTTGAGGCTCAAAAAAAAAAAAGAATTAGTACTCATTGTGATATGATCCATAAACACCTATGGGATCAGAAAATCTAGTTCAGGAGCTTCATGTCACGTGGGGTTTGTATCAATTATATACAATATGAGCAAGGCACTGTGTGTTGGGCAGATTGGGCATTGTGTTGAGGAATAAAGGAGTCAAGGTTAAATCCAGCTCTCACTCCCCTCTCTAGGTTTGAAACTCCATGGAGGGGTGGCCCTTTTATAACTGGCACAAAGTGTACTTTGGACCATGCGCAACCTTGAGTTTGACCATTACAGGTCCTAGTCAGAGGCAACCTAAACTCTACAAAATTCTCACTATTGACCTTGGATTCCTGAGTTGGGAGAAGAAAACGTCCTGTTCATTCACCCCAGAATCTGCCCTCGTTGCTGCTTCTGGGAGTCCTGGGGATTACTTGGATCTGTTTTTCTTTTTTTTTTTTCCCTCTTCTTTCTTTCAATGAGAAATTCATATTCAGCTTTAATTTTTATTTTCTTTTTACTGACCTCATTTAGTAACCTGGTTAGATCATTTTGGCTGCCCAGAAACCTTTATTAAACTAAGACCAGAAAGATGGGACCCACATTGGGGGTGGGGGAGTTTGGAGACAGAGACAGAGTTTCATTCTCTTCCCCAGGGTAGAGTGCCGTGCTGTCAGCCTAGGTCACAGAAATCTTAGACCCCTGGGCACAAGGGATCCTCCTGCCTCAGCCTGCCGATTTGCTGGGCCTATAAGCTCCTGCTACCATACCCAGAGTTTTTCTATTTTTAGTAGAGATGGGGTCTTGCTCTTGCTCAGACTGACCTCAAATTCTTGAGCTCAAGTAATCCGCTGGCCTTGGGCTCCCAGAGTGCTAAGATTACAGGTGTGAGCCACCATACTTGGCCTGGGACCTACATTTTGTATAAACAGATGTATGCTTTTTTTTTTTTTTTAGGCAGAGTCTCACTATGCTGCCCTTGGTAAAGTGCTGTGGTGTCACAGCTCACAGCAACCTCAAACTCTTAGGCTTAAGTGATTCTCTTGCCTCAGCCTCCCAAATAGCTGGGACTACAGGCGCCTGCCACAACACCAGGCTAATTTTTTTGTTATTGTTGTCATTGTTGTTTGGTAGGCCTGGGCTTGGGTTTGAACCCACAGTGCACGTGGTGGTGCCCTAACCACTGAGCTACAGGCGCCGAGCCCAGATGTATGCTTTTATGACCTCACAATTACATAGGACAGGCACATATATACACACCCCAATCTGTTATACATCCCTCGGTTCTCACAGACTTCTGCAAATCCGCAGATGTGCACACATAAGAACAATACTCACTAATATGCTTCCATATGCACAGACTTGCATTCACCAGTCAGGTAAATATATATACAGGCAGAAATACACATTCCAGGCTCAGCGCATATTGCTCAAGTGGCTAAGGCGCCAGCCACATACACCAGAGCTGGCGGGTTCGAATCCAGCCTTGGCCTTGCAAACAATGACCACTACAACCAAAAAATAGCTGGGTACTGTGGCTGGCGCCTATAGTCCCAGGTATTTGGGAGGCTGAGGCAAGAGAATTGCTTAAGCCCAGGAGTTGAAGGTTGCTGTGAGCTGTGGCCACGGCACTCTACCCAGGGCAACAGCTTGAGGCTCTATGTCAAAAAACAAACAAAAAAAAAAAAGAAAGAAAAGAAAGAAAGAAATATACATTCCAGGTAAGGGAGAAATATCTTGGAAAATAAAGCCTTTGTGAAGAGCATGATGAGGAATAGACCCCGCCCTGTTACACCTCCTACAGGTGTCATTTTCTCCTTAACCTCTCAGGATTCACCCCTCCATGTCCCATCCCCCTTAGACTTCCCAGGGATTGAAGAGTGGGGGAGAGAACCTTGATAAAGGACATCGGGTCCTGATTTGAGTTTTGCCTCTGCCAAGAATCCTCAGTGTGTTCTTGGGAAAATCACTGAACCTCTCTGATACTCAGGGTTTTTTTTGTTTGTTTGTTTTTGTTTTTGTTTTTTTGAGACAGAGCCTCAAGCTGTCACCCTGGATAGAGTGCTGTGGCATCACAGCTCACAGCAACCTCCAATTCCTGGGCTCATGCGAGTCTCCTGCTTCCGCCTCCCAAGTAGCTGGGACTACAGGCGCCCGCCACAAAGCCAGGCCATTTTTTGGTTGCAGCCATTGTTGTTTGGCAGGCCCAGGCTGGATTCGAACCCATCAGCTCAGGTGTACATGGCTGGCGCCTTAGCCCGTTGAGCCACAGGTGCCACATCAGGCCCTCACTTGAATGGAGAGCGCTTTGCTTCTATGGTGCTTTGGGAGGACTGAATGGAGACCAAACCAGTTTGTATTTGTCTGAGTTTGAGTTCTATTCCAACCTCAAAGATTTTTTTTTTTATCTTCCTATCTTTTTTTTCTTTCTCTTCACCTGTGACCTCTGGTGCCTGTCTTCCTTTATGAAGCGTTAATGATTCTGGGTTATACTTTGACTCATTCTGGACAGGATTTGAAATCTTATCTCACCAAAGAAAGTACTAACGAAATGTTCCGCTGTTTTATATCTGTGATCACTTACAAAAGCAGATAAGATCCAAACGCTCAGAGCCACACAACTAACTGCCTTTCACATAAAGCTCATAAATAGTAACTGAAGGGACAGAGCTGCCACCAATCAGATTCACCCTCTCGGTCCTCTGCCCGATGTGCCTCATAACCCTGTCACTACACACCCTGTGACTTCTCTAATATATTTTAAGGTGATCAGTCTTTCTGCATGCCCCAAATTATATAGTTTCCAGGACGAATTCCTCTCTGGGATACTGGGCTCGCCAATTAGACCCATGTTAAAGAAATATGTAGCAAAACGTAACAGATTTTGGAGCATCGTTGGGAGATTGGGGCTTTATTCTAAATTGCAGGCTTGGAGATTGTTCCAGTAATTTGGAGCTTTTTTTTTTTCTTTCTTTTTCCTTCAGAAGAGAAGCTTACAGAGGGGCCTGGTGACTGGGCCCTGAGGGTTGCCTTTCTTCTCTTTTAACAAAAGACAAGCAGACACCTTGGTGGAGTTTTTTTTTTTTTTCTTTAATGCTTTGTGTATGTCTTGGTATTTTAAGTCTCTTTTTCCCCGTGGAAATTGAGAAATAAAACTGCAGTAGTGACAAAGTATTCATCCACAGCGGAAGGGATAAACAAAAATGTGTTCTATACATAGGACAGAATATTATTCACTTATAAAGAAGGAATAGTATTCTGGCACCTGTCACCACACCGATCAGCCTTGAAGACATTCTGCCCAGTGAAAGAAGCCAGGCGATAAAAGTGGATGAAACTATTGTTTGAGACCACTCATATGGTGTACCTATAACAGGGGAATTCATCTAGACCAGCAGTTCTCAACCTGGGGGTCACATCCCGCAGGAATTGTATTAAAGGGTCGCCGCGTTAGGAAGGTTGAGAACCGCTGATATAGACTGGTTTTCAGGTGTCGGGGAGGGCAAGTAGGTAGTTACTGTTTAAGGGGTACAGAGATTCGGTTTGGGGTGACACGTTTTGGATCTTGATCATGGTGATGGTTGCATGACATTGTGAATCCACTGAATTGTACGCTTAAAGATAGTGAAAAAAGGCAAATTTGGAAGCTGGATTGCCCTAATAAAATATTAATTAAAAAATACTGCGTATGAAGGTAGCCTGAGGGCAGTGTTTTCAACTTTTATCTTGAGATTTATTTGAACCTATAGTTACACTTCCAAGGCACACTTAAATTACGATGATCAAAAAAATGTAAAAAAAATATACTCACTGTGCTTTGAACTGTTTTTGAAAAATAATTGAATTAATGATCTTTAAGGATTTTCGTGGCACACCTGTTGAAAATCACTGCCTTGCGGAATGGGGGGGTTGCTCTTCAATTTCTTATAAATGAGTGACCCTGTGTAGACACAGACACTTTAGGGCCAGCGCTGAGGAAGCAAATTGGGCCCTTCCCCATGAATGATGCTGAGATTTTCTCCAAAGCTGTGATGAATAAATAAATGAAGGGAGGTGTTCAGGTTCCAAACTATTCTGCAGCTTTGTCTTTTGATTGAATATGGGCTTTTTTTTTACCCTTTTTGTAGCAACCTCTCTCTACAGCTGTTATTCTTAAATATACTGGCATTTACTTAAGTGAGCCTTCTTGTCAAACAGGATTTGACCTTTCCTAAAGCAGCTTTAAAGAAATCCATCTACCCTGATTAAAAACAGAACACTGTATACTTTCTCAAGGATTAATGTAGGCGCAGCAAAGAAATGTTGGTTCTAATTTCAGAACGTCCTCTTGAAGGCACCTTTTGTAATGCGTTTCCTTTTTGTCCATTTGGGCCCAATCCGCTTGGTTGAGCATTTTATAAAATCGGTGAGAATCCCCAGGAAAAGGTTCCTGCCTCTCTTCCTGAGGGTCGTGGTTGGAGAGAAGGAAGGAAGAAAAGCATCTGTCATTTTGATAAATCATTTTCAGCAAAGAAGAAGTTTCAGCAAAGTATAGGATTGAGCAGGCAATTCATTAGCAAAAAGAAAATGGAGAAAGGAGAACACCGTATATAGTACTAATAAATCGTTTTGATGTAGACCCTTTAGATACATAAAGTCATTTCTTCAATAGCATCTCATTTGGTCCAGCAAAGGAGTTTTCATTACTCTACAGGGTAAGAAATGAAGGTTCAGCTTTAAGAAGTGGCTTGCCCTAGGCCTTACTGCCCATAGAAAGAAGAATCAGACTCTACAAGAGTTTACTCTATCATGTCCCAAAGTGTGAGTCCAGAGCCTGAAGGCTGGGTCTGCTGCAGGGGCCCCGACCCCAGAGTTGACCTTGGTGACTCCAGGAATGAATCTCTAGTCGTGGAAAATTGAGCATGGAGGTGTTTGGATTCTTCTAACGTGTTTCATGAATCCAGTGCTTTTAAGTTGAACAGATCTACATCGATGGGTGGTATTCTATATGTTTAAAAGAAAAAAGTATCACCGCCTAGGCCTATTATGTAATTTATGGGGTGCGGGACAAAATGAAACACAGGGTCCTAGGTTCAAAGAATAATTAAAAATGTCAACATGGCAACAGTATTCAGTACTAGGCGGCTGCCACCTCTCTAGCCTGGGAAAGTGGCAAGTCCCCTCCGTAGGGGAAGGCTCCGACAGTGTGCCTAAGGGGTCAGGCTTGGCCTTTCTCCAGACCTTTTATGGAAAACCTGATTCCTTGGCAGAATCAAAAGGTAGAGAATTAAAGAACTAGTAAGTAGTCCTGAGGCCTGAACTCTCTTTTCTAATCCATAGTTTTTTAATTGGATTTTCATTAGGGTTTTTCCTTATCATTTCCATTGGTAATGTGGCTTCTTTTTAAGTGGCTTTGGTGGCAACATTTACACTTACTTTTAAAGAAAATCCTCTAACCATATGAAAAAATCAGCCACAGACTTTGCATCCACCTAACATTAGGCCAGAATTTTGCCAATAGATCCCAACTATAGATACACTCCCTAAAAATATGCTAACCAGATAAACACTCCTTATTGTATAGAATTGTTTCAGAGGATATAAGGGGAGAGGAACCTAGCCAAGCCTGGCGTCTGTCTCCTTTGGGTCCACACAGCCCAGTTCCTGGAGGAGTGGTTTCTAGGAAATGAATTCTCCTTGCAGCCTGGTGACAGGCACCTCCTGGTCCATGTCACCCCTGGGGTGAGATCTGAACCTCAGATGCTGTCTGTCCTCTGCTGTGGCCCCAATCCTTCCCCATCTAGGTTTTGATGAACCGAAGCCTGAAGTCCAGGCTGCACGGGAGACTTAGAGCGAGGCGTTTTCGCTTTAAGAAGATTATTATAATTATCTCAAGGCGCTGAAGTGGTGCTGCATTTGCATTTCAGACACTAAAATCAGAGGGCAGATCCGTAAGAAGTTCATTTTGTCCGTGAGTCTTTAATAACAGAGGGACTCAGACTGGATTCTTTATGCCTTAGGCTGGGTTTGCAGTTGGTAGATGCAAAATATGCTGATAAGATTAAAGCTCTTCAGGCTCTTTTATTTGCAAATGACTTCTGCCCTGCTTCTCGGAGGACTCTCTGGGCTCCGGTGCCCTAGAATTCCTTGCAATGGATCTTGTCTGTAGTTTTGTATGGACAGGAGAGCAAATTCTTTCTGGGTTTCCAGCATCTGCTTGAGCAAACTTATTGCAACACAACCTCGGAAGGACTAACGCATCCCTTCCAGCCCTCAGGAGCGGATAAGAGGGTGCAGCGGCATTTATTACATTGAGTTGTATGTCAGTAATAAACATGGACTGAACACAGTGCAATTAGAGGAAAGATATTTGCATCTCATGGAAGGAAATCTGATGGCTTATTTTCTTAAATTATACAATCCATAGTCAAGTGCCGGGGTAGAAACCTAAGAGGTGTCAAGCCACACAATATGGCTTTGAGATAGCCTGCAAGGTAGCCTCAACCTGTTACTTTCCAAGATAATCAGATTTAGTACATTTTAAATACTGTGCTGCCTCTTTCTTGAAATATTTAGTTTTAGTGTTTGCTAAGTCTGCAAGTTTTTAATGCAAGAAAACAGGTTTCTTTTCAATTCCTGTTTTGGCTTTGGGATGGGTGTATATAAAGTCCAGGCTTATCAGAAGGAGGAAGCAAGCTTTTTGGTAGAAGGTGTCATGGTATATAACACAGCGTGGCTTAATTTAGTATAGACAGGACTCTTTCAAAACTAAGGGCAGCCATGCTCGCCTACTCTTCATAATAGTCAACATCTATTGAGTGCAGACAATATGCCTGCATCTCTACTAAGAACTTTATACTAATTACCTCTTTCGATATATATATATATATTTTGTTGTTGTTGTTGTTGTTGTTGTTGTTGCAGTTTTTGGCTAGGGCTGGGTTTGAACCCACCACCTCCAGCATATGGGGCTGGCGCCCTACTCCTTTGAGCCACAGGCGCCGCCCCTCTTTCGATTTTTAAAGAAACATTTGGAGGCAGGTATTATGACTCTCCCTGTTTTATAGAAAGAAGAAACAGAGGCTCAGGGAGGTTAAGGGATACGCCCAAGCACAGCTCAATAACTGAGCTGTGTGCAAACCTGGTTCCTCCTGTGTCCAGAGCCCATACTTGTGACGACTGCACTGGTGTATGTAAATGGAGAATCGGGGTTAGCTTACTTGCCAACTATGATCAAATGTGGGCCTCTACCTTAAGTATTGAACTTGGTAGGAAGGAGTGTTGTGATTGATCCGTGATCTCTACAATGGGTAGGTCCAGGATAAAGGAATGACAAAACAGGTGTCACCATTCTCAGATTAGATTATTCTTAAACTATTCATGGGGGACTTCTGATGGACCACCTGCCTTCCAGGCTTCTGTAGAGCACAGTTTTATTACACAGTCCACGTTGACATTTCTATTCTGGCACGAGCTACTTAGTAATAAAAAGTGGCAGTTTCATATTAGTGTCTTACCAAAGTGATGCCTATTTTCCTTTCTTTTTACTTTGGCTTTGTTTTTACCCTCACTGCGGAATCCTTGGAAAATGGTATATACCATGAGAAATATTTGAGAATACCTGAGGGTGATTTTCTCTTGCATTTGTTGCTGTCCCTAAACTTTTCTATCAAGAATCCCTGCTTGTGAACTACACTGTTAACCCTAAATGGGGTTGGAGAAACCGAAACAGAACGAGTAAATGGTGTTTTGAAATGGCCGTGTATTTATTAATAAAAGTCAGATCCTTGTTTTTCTTTTTTCACAGACAACAGAAGCAGATACCCACCTCTTTAGTACTGAAGAATTTTTTTCCTCTTTTATTTTGTTGCTTAGATTGGAGTCTGTCCCACAAGAGATCAGATTTAATTTTTTTTATTCTTTTTTTTAGATGCTATATTTATTCTCTGCCAATATTATCCAAAGAATGAAATGAGTCTCAACCAGAGACGGAGGACCTAAAAAATTTAGGTCAAAGCTAAAATATAAGTGCTTTATCTTGCTGACATCAGTATTTTCATATTTCTCTTCTGGAAAGAAAATAGCTCTATATTGATATTTCAGAATTAAATGTGGCTAGCTTTACTGGCTGCTATTTCCTATCATTCTGATATAAAAACTTTTATTTTCTTTGTCTGAGACATTCTGCTTGTATCTGAGATGGTCACATAGACACTGGTAACCTGGAAGTCCTATGCCAGATTTAGCCTTATCCTGACCCGACTTGGTCTAGGTCCAAAATCAAGCCTGGGGGGACATTACTGTAGCCTGGACAGGAGGCGCCCTGGCCTCTAGGAAGGAGCTCCTTCTGGAGGAGAGAAAAGGAGGGGTGTCAGCTGGAGGGTGCATAAAAAACCCAGTGAACTGAATTCTGGGTCAAGCCTTATCTCCTGAGTAACCTTGGCTGAGTACCAAATTCTCATGACGTCAGTCTCTCTGACTGTAAAATGGAGATAAGGACCAGAAAAATCTCTTAAATTCCTTCTAAGTTTAAGAATTCAAGGATTCGGCTCGGCGTCTGTGGCTCAACAGGCTAAGGCTCCAGCCACGTACACCTGAGCTGGCGGGTTCGAGTCCAGCCCGGGCCTGCCAAACAACAATGACAGCTGCAACCAAAGAAAATAGCCGGGCATTGTGGTGGGCGCCTGTAGGCCCAGCTACTTGGGAGGCGGAGGCAAGAGACTCGCTTGAGCCCAGGAATTAGAGGTTGCTGTGAGCTATGATGTCACAGCACTCTATCCAGGGTGAAAGCTTGAGGCTCTGCCTCAAAAAAAAGAATTCAAGGATTCCTGATGTTTACTTCCACAGCAGGGCAAGCAGAATGTGGTTTTATTCTTTCCATCTTGGGGCCCGATCCCTTGAACCCCTGAGGTCAAGGGCCGAGTGCCCTTCAGCTCTTTCCCAAAAAGCAGTTTAAAACCTTCACAAAGGTCAGAAATGCCTTGGGTGGCCTGTCTGGATTCTGCAGGTGTTTTGCTGAAGCAGGATTTGGGTTTGCTCATGTTCCTTTTTGCTTCAGGAGGTATCTACATTATTGCAAAGTCAATTAGACAAAAACACATTAAAAGTGCCATCTGCAAGCTTTATAAGCTTTCTTAGAGGGCAGAGTTCAGTTGCCTTGAACTGGTCAACTGTCAGCTGTCAGCTTTATGGAGACTCTTCCATAACCTTAATTCCTAGGATGCTACTAGGGTTAATAAGAGAATGTGGGGGGAAATGGGCCAAAAATAAGCAAAGATTATAGTAATGTGTTAAAATATTTTTTAAAGGAAAAATAAAACTGGCAAATCAGAGCAAATGGCAAGACCATCGTGGCTACTGAAGTTTCGCATAGACTTGTGACCTAAGGACGTATTTCAAACTGACCAAAGACAATTTGGACTATGGTTATTTTTGGTATAGACTATGGACTTCTTCCCATAGTTCAAACGAGGTAGGGGTGTAGGTTTTCTCCTCCAAGACCTTGTTTCCAAGTTGTGTTATAAAAAAAACCTAAGTGTTAAGCAAAATTAGGCTAGACATACAAACATGGGTATAGGCTGACAGATAAAAGTCACACCGTATGTTTCTAAGTTTGCTGAAAAGCCACTTCCCTGTCCTTTTAGGCATTCCACTAGCACTTTGTGAAAAGGATGCACCGGAGGTGGGTATGGTAATGTGCTAATGGCTCAACTCAGATAATCAGCCAGAGTCAAGCAGAAAAACCCACCTCAACAATGTAACCATCTCAACAATGGGTCCATTAGTTTTAATCCATAGGCTAATTGGGCTTGCTAGATTCTTACTAGAGTGGGAATGGCTGCTCAATATTTCTAGCCAATTCACATGTTCTTGCACAACCATTTTCACCGAAGAAAAACGATTTGTAACCTCCATTATTCTAATTAGCAATGTCTCTGCTTTTGAATAGTAATAAAGATAGCCAAAGCAATTGTAGTATAACCTTCTGATTCGAGTCTTTCAAATAATAACTTTCAGTTATTACCAGGTTCTGGCCTCAACTGATGCTACCTCTGGGAGCAACTGAACCAGAGTTGTCCCAGAGCGCTGCCAAGGCAACCAGGACTTGAGTGGCTAAGATCAGACAGAGAAGGGAGCTACAGAGTGTTGAGAAGATGCTTTTCTCTTTTTTTTTTCTCCTCTTTGGTCAGCGGTTCTCAACCTGTGGGTAGCAACCCACAGCACTGTATTAAAGGGTCGCAGCATTAGGAAGGTTGAGAACCACTGTCTTGGTTATCTGCTGAGAAGGTAGTGTTTGTTTGTTTTCAATATCATGGGGCTCAACAAGCAATAACTTGCGTTCAGGGCTGCTAAGGTAGGCAGGACTTGAGAGGTCAAAATTCTGGAGAAAAGGAAGATGCAGAAAAGTGAGCTGGATATTCCACCAGTTTACCTCTTTGAAGCATTTGCCAAATATTAAGCTGCATAGAGTGAGAGACTAAGCAAAAAACACTGAAGAGGGGAGTTTTCATTATCACAGTGCTGAGTCAAAAATATTCTCATTTAAGGACTATCAAAGGGAAAAAGCACTAATATATATCCCATTGGAATCCTTGGAGAGCTATACCCTGGGAATAGAGGTAAACTGGCATAAACCATGCCATATAAAAACTCAGGGAGCTCACTTGTGGATTGGGTTAACTCTTTGTGGAGTGCTCAGAAAAATGTGCCTGCAGGCATTATTTGCACCAAAGGAACTGTCTTGTGTTGAAGACCTAAAGGTCTTGTTTGAATATCTGTAGGTATTGTTTGAGGTCAAAAGGTTAAGTTGGCCACTCCTATTCTGGCTGCCTACTAGAGGATTGCAGGATAGATATCTTTAAATTTCTCATAATTTTTTTCAATCTAAAATAACCAGGCAGGGTGATGCCTGTGGCTCAAAGGAGTAGGGAGCCTCCCCCATATGCCGGAGGTGGTGGGTTCAAACCCAGCCCTGGCCAAAAACTGTGCCAAACAAATAAGAAAACAACTGGGTATAATGAAAAATAGGCCTAAGAGGGAAAAAAATAGGCACTGGAAAAAGGCTCATGAATTACCCAGTTACAGACATTATCTGACATAGACTTTAAAGTATCTGTAGTTACTATGTTCAACAAAATAGATGACATCATAAAAAATTTCTCCAGAAAACTGGAACCCATCAAGAATCATTGGAAATTCTGTAACTTAAAAAATGAAATAATGGACTCAATAAATGGATTTAAGAACAGATTAGATTTAGCACAAGACAGAATTAGTGAAACGGAAGACAGATCAGGGAGATGCATGGAGAACAAAATGGAAAATATCCGAGTAGAAGCCCGAACAACACGGATGAAAATGCAGACAAGAGGGCAGGAGAGACGGGGAGCCCGTGGAGCTCCGCTAATAACATGCAACTGCAGTCTCAGAAGAAGGAAAAAGGAATGAGGCAGAAGCAATCTTTTTTCCTTTTTTATTTGCTATATAATAGTTGAATATATTTATAAGATACAGATGAATTTTTTTTTTTTTTTTGAGACAGAGCCTCAAGCTGTCACCCTGGATAGAGTGCTATGGCGTCACAGCTCACAGCAACCTCCAATTCCTGGGCTCAAGCGAGTCTCCTGCCTTTGTCTCCCAAGTAGCTGGGACTACAGGCGCCCGCCACAACGCCCGGCCATTTTTTTGGTTGCAGCTGTCATTGTTGTTTGGCGGGCCCGGGCTGGATTCGAACCCGCCAGCTCAGGTGTACGTGGCTGGTGCCTTAGCCCATTGAGCCACAGGCGCCGAGCCACAGATTAATATTTTGATACATGAATGCAATGTGTAATGATCAAATCAGGGTAATTAGCATATCTATAATCTCAAATGTTTCTTTGCATTGTAAAAATTTTCTCTTCTAGCTTTTTAAGAATGCACAATAAAGGCTCGGCGCCTGTGGCTCAGCGGGCTAAGGCGCCAGCCACGTACACCTGAACTGGCGGGTTCGAGTCCAGCCCGGGCCGCCAAACAATAATGACGACTGCAACCAAAAAATGGCCGGGCGTTGTGGCAGGAGCCTGTGGTCCCAGCTACTTGGGAGGCAGAGGCAGGAGACTCGCTTGAGCCCAGGAATTGGAGGTTGCTGTGAGCTGTAATGCCACAGCACTCTATCCAGGGCAATAGCTTGAGGCTCTGTCTCAAAAAAAAAAAAAAAATGCACAATAAATTCTGGTGACCGTATTCACCTTACAGGGCAGTACAGCACAACCCACCAGAACTCACCCTTCCTACCTGGCTGCAATTTGCTGTCTCTTAACTAGCACCCTTCCCAGCCTCTAATACTCACAGTTCTACTCTCTTGGAAGCAATATTTTCTTTTCTTTGTTTTTCATTAAACAAGTGAACAGCTTATTAAGAATTAAAGAAAGGTATAATGTGATACAGTACGAGCAAGACCCTGAAAATATGTAAAATAGTACTACTCACACAAAAACTTAAATTTCACCTCAAAAAAAATCACAAGACAAAAGAGAAAGCAATTTCACTGTTACAAAGTGAGATATTTCATGCAGAGTATTAACTCTGCCCCCCCCAAAGCCCAACCTCCCAACAAACAAAAAACTATCTGGGAATACTGCTATGCGAACATACTTACCGTAGTATAATTATTCATGGGAAAACAGTAATTAAGCAATGAATTAAATGAAATAACAAAGTTCAAACTATCATAAACTCATAGACAACAATGATTTTTACAAGATAAGCAATTCCAGAAATCTTAGAAACAATAAAAAAAGAAGAAATATTTCAATATCATTCTACTTGATCTGGATACACCTGATATTGAAATTGGAGAAAATATATTGTTATAAAGGGAAATTACAAACATGTTTCACTTATGAGGATGCAGTATCCTAAACAACATATTGACAAGTTGAATTAAAAAATTAATGTTTATGTAATATACTTTGGTCAAAATTGAATCCACTTTATATGAACATTAGTCACTCTTTTCTTTTTTTTTTGTTTTCTTTCCCTCGCCCCCTCCCTCCTTCTGTCTGTTCTCTCCTTCCCCCATGCCCCACTGTGTCATTGATTGTCATTAATTGTCCTCAAATCAAAGTTGAAATACATAGGATTCATGCTTCTCCATTCCTATGATGTTTCACTAAGAATGATATGTTCCACCTCCATCCAAGTTAGTACAAACGCAGCAAAGTCTCCATTGGTTTTGATGGCTGAATAATATTCCATGGTATATATATATCATAGCTTACCAATCCACTCCTGGGGTGAAGGACATTTAGGCTGTTTCCACACTTTAGCAATTGTAAATTAGATAGCGATAAACAGCCTAGTACAAGTGTCCTTATAATAAGTTTTTTTTTTTTTCTTCTGGATAGATGCCCAGCAATGGGATTGCTGGATCAAACGGGAGGTCTAGGTTGAGTTCTTTGAGCTTTCTCCGTACTTCCTTCCAAAAAGGTTGTATTAGTTTGCAGTCCTACCAGCAGTGGAAAAGTGTTCCTTTCTCCCCACACCTGTGCCAGCATCTGCAATCTTGAGATTTTGTGATATAGGCCATTCTCACTGGAGTTAGATGGTATCTCAGGGTGGTTTTAATTTGCATTTCTCTAATAATTAAGGATGATGAGCATTTTTTCAAGTGTTTACTGGCCATTTG